>JAOTRH010081558.1:0-17150 GCA_034768845.1 Heliamphora exappendiculata
ATTCATGAGTTAGTGTCTGTTGTAGAAAATGAATAAGGATTACCTAAGAGACTTTCATGCAGATAGAGAGAATTAAGGGACTTGCGTGTAATTTTGTTAGTACTAAGATTGTTGAAGATTTCTAGAGTAATTATGGGAGAATTTTATAGTGTTTTCATAATAGGTGTGAAGCTTAGCATGGATTTACTAATTGGGGGGTGTCTTGGGTTAAAACTGTAATTATTTAAAAATTTGGGGTTAAACGTGCAATTATTAAAAATTATGAAATAATAAGTCTCTGCGTATATTTTCTTCTTAATTATTGAGTTGGCATTAGGTTTCCTATTCCTTGGACTAAGAGCCTTTTTATTTGTGTACGTCTTTGATATGTGCTATTTTTTAAAATTTTGTTATTGTTCTTGGACTAAATTATAATTTTTCTTTTTCTTATGGGGTTCTAGGTTTTTTTTTTTGATTTTATTGATTTTTAGGTTATTCGATGGTTCTTTTTTATTAAGATATATCTTTATGCTTAAGAGTTTTTGGTTCCGAGATCCGATTCTTGGCTAAATCCTTCAAGACTCTTAACTCGAACTAACACTAATATGAAAACCTAGTTTAAGTTGATTTAACGTTCTTAATCCAGAGTCTTAGAAAATCGAGTCTTTACATTCTGCCCTCCTTAAAACAAATTTCATTCTCGAAATTTTTTAGTGTGTTTTTCTTTTAAAAGTGCTGTTGTTGAATTGTTCGTGTAGCGCATTTATGCTCTTAGTGAAACTCTTGTGTCTACTCTAGGCAATCGCACGACGTTGAGAAATCTTCTTGATCTTCTTGGTTGTCTCATTTGCGTGGTCTAGCCTTAATGGAATGATCTTTCCACTATCTGATGTTCAAGTTTGTCTTATCGGCACGTAGAGTTTCGGGTGCCTCTTCTACTGCCTGGATCATTCTCTGATTGGTAGCCAATCTAGAGCAAAGCGAACGTGATGAGGAAGGATGGTGGTGGTAGTAGTCTAGTTTCGCAAGTCTGTTATCGTTTGGTACAAGATCCCATCTGTTGCCTCCCTTGTTGTTCTTTCTAACTGGCTTGTAAGTACGGCTTGATAGGAACGAATCGCCTCAATGATTTCCACGACCAGAGTTACTCTTCTTTTGGTTCCAAATTCTTCTTGAATATGCCAACTCTAATTCAGGTACTAATGCTGCCTGTACGACTTGTGCATAAGTGGGAAGCTACATGCTGACGATCCTTCCCCAAATTAATGGCTCCAGGCTCTACTCAATCTTTTGCGGTTTTAACTCTTCGTCTGGTATAATGGCTGCAGCAAAGCGGCTCAACTCCTCGAAATGGTTAGCGTACTGGGTTACCGTCATCGATCCTTGTTTAAGTTTCAAGAATTCTCTAATCTGTCCCTGACAAAAGAGAGCAGGAAAATACTTGTCCAAAAATAACCGTTCGAATTGATCCCATGTTAAGGCTGCCACGTCTTGTGCATTGTTGATCATAGAGCACCAATGGTTCGCTTTTCCTTCCAATATGTGAGCTCCTAAAGCTACCTGATCTGCCTCAACTTGAACTTTCATTGAGTTAAATAACTTCTTGATAGCCCTCAACCACTCCTCGGCCACTTTTGATTCTACTCCTCTAAACATAAGGGCTCGCTATCTTTCAGGCTCTGATAAGAACCACGCTCTTTCACGCACATGGGGATAATTAATGCTGGTGGCAAGCTCTCGTAAAACTTGGGCTAATCCAGGTGCTTCATCATCTATGGGTCCACTAGTTTGTCGGTGGTAGTTTGGCAGTCTACTAGCCATCCTAAAAAAAAGGAGAGTCTTATGATTTAGGGGTTGTTTCAATTCCTGATTATTTTCATGTTTTGCGATCTTGTGGAGTTAAGTTTGAGGAAATTTTAGCAAGCATTGAGTGTAAGATAATACTTATATTTCATGTTATTCAAGCTCAGGAGCATAGTCAATACAAGGTTTCAAAAAGGTTCACAAAACACACATACAACATTGAAAGAAAAGAAAAGATTCAACACGGAGCTTGCTAGGGCCTATCTAAAACAGACACAGGTAGAAACATCGGACGACTGCATTATGCTCCCAAAGTTTTAAAGTTTCTTCTGGCTCCTGACGCTTGATTTTGACATGTTGGTACGCAGGGCTTGAGGGTCTCCTCCTATGATTGGATCGTTTACCAAGTAGTTAATCATCCAAGGGTAAACTAAATGTGACAAGAGGTATGGTGGTAGTGATTATGTAACACTCTGGTCCAAATTCTAGTAGTAACCACCTAGACTGTAATAATTCGACCCGGATCCTAGTTGTAACAGTCTGGACAGTAATTACCCATGTAGCGATCCAGCTCAAACTCTTATATTAGCGACAGTTAGATAATAAGAACCTAGGTCGCTGCATGAACAAGAAAAATCCTAATTAGCGAAAAAATCCTAAGTAACCCAAAACTCTAATTTTGACCCAAAAATTCTAAAAGAGACCAAACACTCATAGGCCAAATCTCAACACTTAGAAAAGTCTCGAAATAGATTAAATTAAGTAAATAATATAAAATAAAAAATTAAAAATAAAAAATTCTCATAATTTTGGTAAAATACCATTTTGCCCCAAACACAACAAAAAGTCTCAAAAATTTAAAATTTGACACATGGGCACCCAAAATCAGATATTTATATACAATTAATTAATAAAATACAAAGTAACAACAAAAATAACCAAATTTCCCTTGCATGGCCGACCACTTAGAGATTTGTGCCCAAAAAGTTATTTTTTGCCTTTTTAAGCTTAAAAATGAGAAAAAGATGTATAAATTAAGCATTATTTTGACCCAGTACTTTTTATACAAATAATATATATAATAATATAATAATAATATAGGTGAACAAAAGTAAACAAATAATTATTTAAAATTCCTACATAATAAATAAGTTAAAAAGCTAATTCTAGTCAAATTAGGTTAATTTAGCTTAAAAGCCTTCACCTATTTAATTAATTACTATCAAAATTATGATAAAATATAAAAATAATAAATTAATTATAAATACATTAATATAATAGGTTTTAGTAGGTTTAGATACCAAAAAGATACATAAAATTAATATTTTATCCATTTATATTCACAAAAATGTACCAAAATATAATTTAAAACCCAAATTAATTACCAAATAAGCTTTTTAGTCTCCCAAATAGTCCCAGCCGACTCCCCTTGCTGCCAAATCGAATCTTGCAAGTCTCAATTAAATCACATCTCCCATGCAACCAATGAGGAAATCTAAAAATTCAAAAATTGCATAAATGCCATAATTATTTTATTAATTTTTTTCCCTATAAAATAGACATAAAACCCTCCCCATTCTCCTTCATATTTCAGCTGAGAGTGAGAGTGAGAGAGACCAAAAAGTTTCTAAGTATTCTCAAGGGAAGAAGGAAAGAAGAAGAGAGAATGAGGAAAGAAGGAGGAGAAAAGGAACAAATGAGAAGTATTGAAGCAAAGCCCACTTCTTCCTCAACATTTTAAACATCAAAAGAGGTAAGCAACTCCCTTAAACCTTATGATATTCTCCCTCAAGATAACCCTCAATCCATCTCTATAATAAATCCTAAGAAAAAGAAATGAAGAATAACTAAAAAAAGGCGTTGTAGATGCAAATAGTGGACTGCTAGGGCAAGATTGTATTTTGTATGAGTTTACATGTGTATGTTTTCAAGTTTTATAACTTGTGTGTATTCTGAAGTTTTGGTTTATGTGAGTTTATAATATGCATACAAAGAAAACATGTCAAAAATGTATACAACATAAACTAAGCAACCAAAATCCTAAGTAGCCTAATTTTTTGAACTTACTTACTTTCTGCTACCAACTTTAAAACATCATAACTAATTGTAGAAAAATGATCTCAAAGTTACTTTTGTGTTTAGATTTATCTTTTTGAGTTTTCTTTCATACAAAATTTGTTTGAAGTAATTTCATTGAGTAGAACTCTCGATATTTTATTTTTGCCAAAGAGTGTCAGATCTTGACCACTTTGAGTTACAGACCTAAAACCCATAAGTTAAAGTGAGAGCCGAGCTTAGGTCAAAACATAAAACTTGTATAGGAAATATATATCTTTCTGTCCACCAAAATGGAGCCAAATATGAAGTCTTGATAGGTCAAAGGCCTTTCCAAAGTCATTATAAAGGTTCAATAACTGACAGACCTCTCTGTCACACATTTTTGTGAAAATCAAAACCTAACTTTTTAGAAACCAAATTCAAAGATAGTAAACATGAACAATGTAGCTAACATAATAAACTAAACACTAACAAAATATCATCTCAAAATACCCTCGGATGATACTCCAAAGATTTTGAGCATTTTCTGTTAAAAACACATTCTGCAAACCCTTTGTAAGCTGACTGAGCCCTTTTTATAAATTGGCCAAAATCTTACACTTTTTCCAAATAACTTGTCTTAGCACAAAATATAAAACTTGTAAAAGAAACCTTAAACTAGAAGTTCACCAAATATGAGATCCATAGCCCTTTAAATGATCTCCCAAAACTGTGGCCAACAGAGACCCAATTTCTAAGATGTTCTCTATAAAATGCTGAAGGGTTTTTACTAAAAATAAATAAATAACATTTTTCCTTTAGGAACTTACCTTGGTGATAAATATGAAAGTTATAAAAAATATTTTTATCTAAATGGTGTTAAAAGTTCAGAAATTAAATCAATGTCTAAGTGCTTCGAAACACTATCGCAACTTTAAAACTAACAATTAAACTTGTACCTAAAATTGGCTAAATGTTTGAATGGTGTGTTACTTATGAGACTTGAGTGTGTAAACCTTATATGAATTTTGTGTGTAATTAGTGTACAAAAATGATACTTTTGATGAGATGAACTCATGCCAATGGTTCGAGTCTATGTTGCTTAAATTGTGGTTATGCTTCACATGCTTGTACTTAATGCTTTATAAAGTTGTACTATGTGCCATGTCATGTTTATATACCATGCAATGATTAATTGTATACGAGAGGCATATTTCACGTCATGGGCATTTCTCCATTTCATCTTGGGTTATTGGAGTCCCTTTTGTATCTTTCGATTGGGTTGGGTGACATGGAAATCAATTATTTAGTGATTGTGGATCTAGGGTGTCCCTGGTTGCCATAATTGATATTGAATTGGAGGTTTTTATTATAAAAAGGGGAATTTAGGCACCATGGGATCGTCACTAGATTTAAGTAGACTTCAGGTTGATGCTTAACGAGCATCCTAGTACTTAATGTGGGATCGGTTGGCCCGCCCCCACGCCGTTGCCATTGAGTAAAATGGTTGAGGCATGTAGCCAAGGCGAGCATTTTCCTTTTACAACGAGGCTAGGATAGGTTAAGTGATCAATATACCATCAAATCTACTATGTAATTCCCGACGTGGAATTCATGATACTGTTCTGAGAGTACTTGTGGTTGGGCATTTGCATTACATTCATCTGCATCACACACTCACACTTCTGTTCTTATATGTGCTCATCCTGTTGAAAATGATAACTTGCCTATATCTCTGTTCCCTTAACTTTGCATTGGGTATTATAGGATATGTATTGTAGAATATCTTGTTGTGAGTTTGTTAGACGGTTTAGGGAATTTGCTTCTGTGTTTCGGCTCTTGGCATTCGTGCCACAGGTGAAGAAGGACCTTTTGAGGGAGGCGTGTTCGTCGAGGAAGGAGACTACGAAGAAGGGGGAGAGTGGAAGGAGCCGGTTAACCCCAATGGCGCAGCTTGAAGACGTAAGACGTTACTTTTTGATCTTTTCTTTTAGTTTTTTGCGGACATAATGTAACTTTTGTTAAGCTTTCTAGATGACTGTAATTATTAAATGTTTTGAACAATCTCTAAATCATTAATGATGTAGTAGTTATCTTATGTATTTATGAACTTTCGGCTAGAATATATCTCTTATTTATAGTTACATATGTTTCAATATGCCCGGGGAATGGGGTGCCATAGTTGGTATCAGAGTCTAGGTTTAGTGAACCTCCAGGCTTTGGAAAATGGGAGATCGCGAGTTCTGTAGCGTAGAAATTATGTAGAGTGTCTGTACTATTAAGTTATCACGTATAATTTTAACAACTTAAAATCTTTACCTTAGGATTTTTTCTATTTTTCTTCCTTTAGAATGGCGTCCGACGTAGAACTGGCTGGGGAACCGTGGGCAGCATCGGAACCAGAGGACTCAGACCTAGAGGGAGAACCCGCTGAAGAGAAAGACCCAGTAGACGTGTTTTTGATAGCATGGATGTTTTCGGACGAGTGGCCAGCTCAGGGAGAAGAAGAGGTCGAGGAAGTAGGAGCAAACAAAGAACCTGATGTAGTAGGGGACGAGGCAGACTTCGGAGTAGACGATGAGGAGGAACTTGAAGACGATGACGAGAATGAGGAGCGAGCCATCACCTTCTTTTATAATCTGCTAGAGGCGCTGCCACTAGAGTCAAATGACGATGAAGCAACAGACGCAGTAATTTACTGGAGTTGCTAGGACTATCGCAAGGACTATTGTATTAGAGAACGAGTGTATGCGAGAGTATTTCCTAAAACAAGTGGAAGTGGAAAAGGCCCGAGTCTTTTCTGAGGTACATGAGTTCGCTAAGGATATTGGAGAGGTGCGACGAAGTCACCTACTGTCTGAAGGTACTGCTGGGATTCAAAAAGTTGTTAGGAGATAGAATGGATGCAAAGTGGATGCAGATACAGAAATCAAGGGATAGGAGAGGAATCATCAACCCACGCAACTCGATGATCGACTTTAATAGTTCAAAAATGTACCGGGAGATACCAATTATCATAATCAACTGGGCTCATATGGGGCAGGAGGGCTTCTGGCATGTGAAAATGCAGTGGCGTTGCTACGGTATTTATGAAGCGACTTAGGAACGTGAGGCAATTATTCGCCACTTTTATCCGCGTATGTTTGTTTAGGCTTTAGTACGCTGGCGCTGTACTTTTTCTCTTGTTTGAAGGTTGTGTGTGTGTTATATGAACTCTTTGAGAACCTTGTGATAGTTACGTGTCGAATGGAATGCAAGTATTCGTTGTTAAATTCTTTATAAACTATCTCGAAATCATGAGCTATCTCATAATCTCAAACTAAAATTTACAATATTCAAAATTAAAAAATAATAATAATAGAAGGGAAACAACCCCCCGAATCTCGACACTCTCTTAGATAGTCAATAGATAATCAAGCCATCTGACTAACCCTTAGATGATAAGGCACTAGGAGTGGCCTAAGTTTTGAGGAAACATCGTTAAAATTCCGTAACTTCACCCTTATGAGTTTCTTTTCCCAAAACTCTTGTATCAACTTCTATACCGATTATAATTCTTTGCCTATCTTTCCTTCTAATAGCGCCGGTCCTCAACAATGCTACCCAATAACATTCGTAGGTAATCCTTCACCAACATTCATTTCCCGACTTCAACACTATGTCTAACTGGAGCAATTTTGTGAACTCTTGAAATCCCAACCTGGAGAGTTAACTTGGATGTTTGAATTGAAATACGGTAGGACGACGTAATTTCAGGGCAAATATCCATTTTGGTTACCCGTTACTTAAACATACCTTTTGTCAAAATCTGATGCTACACAAATTAGTCCCGAGAATATCTTCTTTGTAATATTCATTAATTGCTGATTTCTTATCTCTAGTACATCTAAGCTTCAATCAACCTCTCAACCTGAATCAATGGTGATTGCTTTAAGTATGACCCCATGCCTTTGAACCATCTGGTAGTCCACCCTAAGATATTCTAACCCCAGCGGCATCTCGTACTTATACCATTTGAAATCCTCAACCAAACGCTTATCTAGTCGCTACTGTATAGTCACCTTATCTGAAATCAGTAAGATTGAGCTGACCATCCTTATTAAACTCCACGCGTGTTTTGCCCGATAATCCTCAAAACCCTGCCCTATAGATCTGTGAGTGACTACGACGAACGACAGGATAGTACATTATTAGGCTTCAATGCTTTCACGAAAAATTAGGATAATGCATGGAACCCTCTTAACGCCTCTTCGAATCATAAGGTAACCTTTCCTCAACATTACAACGTAAAGTAGCATCAACGTTCGCGTTTAATGAAGTTTTGAAGACCGAGACCTCCGACTATAGGAATGGTTAAGTAAAAGGTTTACTCAACTGATTACACCTTTTCAAAGGACCCGACAAGTAGAATTATGCCATCAACAATCTACAGTTAAAAATAACAACTTCACACTAAAGGACTCATGACATCACTATGTGACAAAGTTTAGACTTTCCCAGACTAGTTCATAGAGGACCTACACATCCAACGAACCGGAAATAAAAGATTTGTATGAACAGTTGAAAAGTGAAAAATAAGAGATAACCTCAAGCTCAAGATACCCCCTTAGTATGCACGTCAGCCTTTTAGAATTTGAATCTTGTCATCCCCACCTTCAATAAAGAATTTTGACCACAACCATGGGCATCAGTAGCCTGAGGGAGAATTAACCATTAAACCATAATGGATCACGTGACTCGATATTTGCCTCAGATGTACCTTCTATCACAATTCAATTGTCCTAGAGTGACCAACAATCGGAGAGAAATGATCTAGTCAATGGAAGAGAAATCCAAACCCTACAAACAAGCACATGAAGGAAAAATGATGGAAGGTAAGAGAAATGGTACAGCACTTGGAAAGGTTGGAAAGCGTTTGATTATGGACTTCATCACCAGAATCGTCAAGGTCACCTCAAGAGCATGATGACATTTGAGTTATAATGAGTTGCCTCACCAAAGTCGTTCGCTCTCTATCCACGGACTCCAGGACATATTGTTAGCTACAAGAAAAAAGTATATCTAAGAAATTTTACACCAACATAAGTCCTCTACCCTACCTAACCAAATCTCGCATCTCGCCGGGGCCGTCTAAACACCCAGTTTTGAACCCTTAAAAGTATGTTAAGGGTATGCATAAGGAAAATTAAAGAAAACCTTTATCTTCGGTCCAAACCTACGTATAACAAATATCTCCCGAGCTTGCTTTTACAACCATATAGGGTTTTATGTGAACACAATACTGCAAGATTATCAATATACGAAGTAAAAATAGAGAGGAACTGATTGGTCGGAATAGATATCTACTAGTCAATAAAGTGAGACCCAGAATGCAATAACAGAACCTCGTATAGAACTCAAAATAGTAGCCCTGCGTTGACAATCTACGGTAGAGAACGATAAAATCTTATTGAATAAGACTTTTTGAGTGTTATGCTTTCACCTTATAAGTGGAACCAACTTTATCAAACAATTCGATGACCTTTTTCTCTTTTCTCTTCCCTGAAGATGGCAAGACAAAGACAGAACCACGAGAGCTCAGTGAGAGTAAATGAAACCAAGGAGGAAGTAGATGTCTCGAGCCTAGCACGAATCTTGCAAGATCTAGCATCCAATTTAGATAAAACACAAGGAAGGGCACCCCAAGAAGGATCATGGTACTTATCAGACTTAGGAGTGCAAAATATCCCAGCACTTAAGAGGAAGAATTTTTCCTGAACAACAGAGGTTTGGATTAAGGCCATAAAGCAATAACAACCAATAGTAACGGCTTGTTATAAGTACAACCAGCCAGTACATAAGAAGATGCACTGTCCGACAAGAATTGAAAAAGACAATCAAGGAGGACCACTACGAAATAATAAGAAGATCACACGCCCAAAACCTGACCCTCAAGATGACCAGCGAGAACAACTAGGAAAAGGACACCAAAATTAAAAATCTGCTATCAATGCCATAGGCTCAGACATAAAAGATCTGAATGCCCACTACGAAGAAAATTAAACTACGACCATTGTCAACCAGAACAGAGTTACAAGGATCAAACAAAATTGTTGCAGTAAGGAACAAATGGTGTGAAAAATGTGGTACAACCTGACCAACTGGGGAGTAATAAAGGGAGATTCTTCCATTCACAAGAGACAAGCACAACGATATATTTTAATTGCAATAAGTTTGGACATAAAAAGTTTAAATGCCCGCTATCAAGGGGAAGAAACTACACCATTCGTAAAAAGGGAACGAGCAGTTCGGGAAGGATGATAGAACTCGACCAACAAGATAACCAATGGACAAAAGACTCGCCTTCACAAGGGAAAAAGGAGTATTCATTGATGGTCAGAGGTACGCCCAAATCCACAAACTCTAAGATATACGTTAGTTAGACTTGCTGCATTATCTCAGAAAATGCTACGCTTGAAGGAAAAATACTTTTAGGTTAGCACTAGTCAAACAATTCCTGCACCACAAGTATGCTACATGATCATTGAAAATTTCGTAGTAGTCGATTTAAGAGATTAGTAAGGTTAAACAACCGTTTTCTCCAAAATATTGAACGTATCAACCCGACCTTATCCACACCCTCAGTAATGAACAACTCAAGGATACAACTTCAAAGAGAAGAAATGCAAGTAATCATCTATAACATTTCGCATGAAATTTCAAGGATAAAATTTATTTAAGAGGGGTAGATTGTAACACCCCAGTCCAAACCCTAGTAGTAACCACCTAGATGTAACAATCCGGCCTGAATCCTAGTTGTAACAGCCCAGACCTTAACTACCCATGGAGCGATCTAGCCCAAACCCTAGTATTAGTGACGGATAGATAATAAGAACCTAGGTTGCTGCATAAACAAGGAAAACCCTAATTAGCCCAAAATTCCTAAGTAACCCCAAACCCTAATTTTGACCCGAAAATTCTAAAATAGACCAAACACTCAGAGGCAAAGCCCCAATACTTAGAAGAGTCTCAAAACAGCTTAAATTAAGTAAATAATATAAAATATTAAATTAAAAATCAAAAAATTTCATAATTTAAATAAAATGACCATTTTGCCCTTAGTACAGCAAAAAGTCCCAAAAATCTAAAATTTGTCACCTTAGCACCCAATATCAGATATTAATATACAATTAATTAATAAAATACAAAGTAGCAACAAAAATGACCAAGTTACCCTTGCATGGCTGGCCATCTAGAGATTTGTGCCCAGAAAGCTACCTTTTGCCTTTTGAAGCATAAAAATGAGAAAAAGATATATAAATTAAGCATTATTTTGATCCAATACTTTTTATACAAGTATTATATATACGAATATAATAATATAGGTCAACAAAAGTAAACAAATAATTATTTAAAATCCCTACACAATAAATAAGTCAAAAATCCAATTCTAGTCAAACTAGCTTAATTTAACTTAAAAGCTATACCTATTAAATTAATTATTATCAAAATTATGATAAAATATGAAAAGACTAAATTAATTATAAATACATTAATATAATAAGTTTTAGTAGGTTTAGATATCAGAAAGATATATAAAATTAATATTTTTTGCATTTATATTCACAAAAATGTACCAAAATACAATTTAAAACCCAAATTAATTACCAAATAAGCTTTTTAGTCTCCCAAACAGTCCCAGCCAATTCCCCTTGCTGCCAAATCGAATCTTGCAAGTCTCATTTAAATCGTACCTCCCATGCAACCAATGAGGAAATCTAAAAATTCAAAAATTGCATAAATGCCATAATTATTTTGTTAATTTTTCTTCCTAAAAAATAGACATATAACCCTCCCCATTCTCCTTCATATTTCAGCTGAGAGTGAGAGTGAGAGAGACCAAAAACTTTTCTAAATATTCTCAAGGGAAGAAGGAAAGAAGAAGAGAGAAGGAAGAAAGAAGGAGGAGGAAAGGATCAAAGGAGAAGCATTGAAGCTTAAGTCCACTTCTTCATCAACATTTTAAGCATCAAAAGAGGTAAGCAACTCCCTTAAACCTTATGATATTCTCCCTCAAGATACCCCTCAATCCATCTCCATAACAAATCCTAAGAAAAAGAAATGAGGAATAACTCAAAAAAGGCGTTGTAGATGCAAATAGTGGACTGCTATGGCAAGATTGTGTTTTGTATGAGCTTACATGTGTATGTTTTTAAGTTTTATGACTTGCGTGTATTCTGGAGTTTTGATTTATGTGAGTTTATAACATGCATGCAAAGAAAACATGCAAAAAATGTACACAACATAAGCTAAGCAACTAAAATCCTAAGTAGCCTAATTTTTTGGACTTACTTACTTTCTGCCACCAACTTTAAAACATCATAACTAATTGTAGGAAAATGATCTTAAAGTGCATTTTGTGTCAAGATTTATCTTTTTGAGTAGAACTCCCGATATTTTATTTTTGCCAAAGAGTGTCAGATCTTGATCACTTTAAGTTGCAGACCTAAAAACATTTAGTTAGAGTGAGAACTAAGCTTAGATCAAAAAATAAAACTTGTAGAGGAAATATTTATCTTTCGTTCCACCAAAAATGAGTGATAAATATGAAATCTTGATAGGTCAAAAGCCTTTCCAAAATCACTATTAAGGTTTAGTGACTGACAGACCTCTCTGTCACACATTTTTGTGAGAGCCAAAACCTAACTTTTTAGAAGCCAAATCCAAATGTAGTAAACATGAAACATGTAACTAACATATTAAACTAAATGCTGAGAAACAATCAGCCCAAAATATCCTCGGATGATACCCCAAAGATTTTGAGCATTGTTTGTTAAAATACATTCTGCAGATCCTTTTTAGGCAAACTGAACCATTTTTATAAATTGGCCAAACTCTCACACTTTTTTCCAAATAACTTGTCTTAGAACAAAACATGAAACTTGTAGGGGACACCTTAAAATAAAATATCACCAAATATTAGAGCCATATCCCTTTAAATGATACCCCAAAAATGTGGCAAACAGAGGCCTAATTTCTATGATTTTCTCTGTAAAATGCTAAAGGCTTTTTATTAAAATAAAATAAATGACCTTTTTACTTTTGGAACTGACCTTGGTAATAAACATGAAAGTTATAGAAAGTATTTTTATCTAATTAGTGTTAAAATTTTAAAAATTAAATCAATATCTAAGTGTTTCGAAACACTATCGCAACTTTAAAACCAGCAATTAAACATGTACTTAAAATTGGCTAAGTGTTTGAATGGTGTGTTACTTGTGAGACTTGAGTGTGTGAACCTTATATGAACTTTGTGAGTAATTAGTGTATGAAAATGATGCTTTTGATGAGATGAACTCATGCCAATGGTTCGAGTCTATGTTGCTTAAATTGTGGTTATGCTTCACTTGCTTGTACTTAATGCTTTAGTAAGTTGTACCACGTGCCATGCCATGTTTATATACTATGCAATGATTAATTGTACACGAGAGGCATATTGCACGTCATGGGTATTTCTCTATTTTATCTTGGGTTATCGGAGTCCCTTTCGTATCTTTCGATTGGGTTGGGTGACATGAAAATCAATTATTCAGTGGTTGCCATATTTGGTATTGAATTGGAGGTTTTTATTATAAAAGGGGATTTAGGCACAATGGGATTGTTACTAGATTTAATTAGACTTTGGGTTGATGCTTAACGAGCATCCTAGTACTTAATGTGGGATCGGTTAGCCCGGATAAGAATGGATAAAACTAGTTGGCCCGCCCGCACGCCCTTACTATTGAGTAAAACGGTTGAGACATGTAGCCAAGGCGAGCGTTTGCCTTTCGCAACGAGGCTAGGATAGGATAAGTGATCAATATACCATCAAGTCTACTCTATAATTTTTAGCATGGAATTCATGATATTTTTTTGCAAGTACTTGGGGTTGGGCATTTGCATTGCATTCATCTGCATCACACACTCACACTTCTGTTCTTATATGTGCTCATCCTGTTGAAAATGATAACTTGCCTATATCTCTGTTCCCTTAACTTTACATTGGGTATTATACAATATGTATTATAGAATATCTTGTTGTGAGTTTGTTAGACGATTTAGAAAATTTGTTTCTGGGCTCCGACTCATGGCATTCGTGCCACAGGTGAAGAAAAAGGACCTTTCGAGGGAGGCGTGTTCATCGAGGAAGGAGACTACGAAGAAGGGGGAGAGTGGTAGGAGCCGGTTAACTCCAACGACGCAGCTTGAAGACGTAGGACATTACTTTTTGATCTTTTTGTTCAGTTTTCCACGGACATAATGTAACTTTTGTTAAGCATTTTGGATTACTGTAATTATTGAATGTTTTGAACAATCTCTGAATCGTTAATGAAGTAGTAGTTATCTTATGTATTTATGAACTTTTGGCTAGAATGTTCCTTATTTATAGGTACATATATTCCGACATGCCTAGGGAACTGGGTGCCACAGATTATCTAGTCTTGCAATCGATCGTGGCTTGGTGGTTAAATCTTTATAAGATTCCAAACGTTCATTGTCGTGGTCAAGATTCTTTGTTCTTAAACCGTGATGGCTGAATCCGAACTCTAACGTTTGATGAGAAGGTCAGCGTGAGTATCAATGCGCGTGGATGTACCTCTTTTTCTTGCATAGTAAGTCAAATGTCTTAAGCTTGACATTGCCTCTCGTCTTTTTTTTTACTGACAGTGTAAAATTTTGTTCCTCAATCTTTCGGATAGGTATGTTAGCAACGAACTGGTCTGGAGAAGTTCGAACTTTGTCATGTGGGGATGTTGTAAGTTTCCCAGTGCAAAACTATCGTCTTTGACTGTAGATCCTTGATGGCATAATTCAATCCATTAGAGACTCCAAATGAGACGTAATATCCTGACAACTACCATTACTCACCTATCTATTGGGTAAGATCTTAAAGGTCAACCGAGGACAGACAAAAACATGCATGGGGTTTAATAAGGATAGTTAGCTCAATTTTACTGGTCTCAAGGAAGGCGATCATAAGGCGGTGAATGGGTAAGCATTTAGCTGAGGATTTCAAATGATATAATAGGCTGCACGAGATACAGTTAGGGCTAAGGCAGCTAAGGGAAGGCGAACAATTTCTTTACTATGATTTAACGAGAAAACTTTTTCAAGATGGTTTAAAAGATGGATTACGTTAGGTCAAGGGGGTCATAGTTAAAGCAATCACGGTTGACCCAGATTAAGAGGTTGGTTGAGGTTTAGATGCATTGGAGATAAGAGATCACCAACTAATGAATATTACAAAAGGGGATGTTCTCGAGATCAATCAATGCAACATGAGATCTTGACAAAAGATATGTTTAAGCAACGGGTAGCCAAACTAGATATTTTCTCTGAAGTTACGTCGGCCTAACGTACTTCAATTCAAGCATCTAAGTCGACTCCCCAGGTTGGAATTTCTAGAATTCACAAAATTACTTCAATCGGGTATAGTATTGAAGTTAGGGGAAGATGGATGGTGGTAGAAGATCTTAACAATGTCGAATGTTCGGGGCTAAAGAAATGATATTGAGTTCAACGAATAAAGAGTTAGTTCAAGGATGATGATTTGAATTGAAGGACAATCAAATGCCAGTATTAGTCATCATCTAGGCATGGCTCAATAATGAAAATTCAAAGATAAGGGTATTTTCTAGGATGAAATTCCCGACAGGGTTACCAATAAGACTTGGGTATAGAAGGGTTACCTACAAACGATACTGGACAGCATTGTTGAGGATCGATATTATTAGAAAGAACGAAAAGCAAAGAATTTTAACTGGGTATAAAAGTTGATACAAAGGCTTGGGGTAAACGAGAATGGAACTTATAAGTATGAAGTTATGAGGTTCTGACGGTGGCTCTTGATATAATATCAGAAACATCTCCTAGTGCGTACTCCCGTGTACCCTCCTTAAAATAAGATAACTCGTTGCATGAATCTTTGGTCGTAAATCTCGATACTCTTACTTATCCTGCGCATATAGATTCCCCATTGCTTCTGATCCTAGTAATGTCCTAACACGACTCGCTATAAGACTTAGATGTAGTGAATTTTAGTTCTTATAATGTATAGATGATAATTATATTTAATACAACACACCCTACAGAGTTTCTACGCGACAGAACGCACGATTTTCCATAACCCAGGGCCTGAAAATTCACTAAGCCTAGGCTCTAATACCAACTATGACGCCCCTTCCTTCGGGCACGTCGGGACATACATAAGTATATATAAGGGAAATATTTTATCAATTCATTCATATTTAGATATCATAAATATTACATCATTAAGAGTTTTGAACTGATAAAAAATATATAACGTTTACAGTTTCGCAAAAGATTCAATCAAAAATTACAATAAGCCCGGGGAAAACTGGACAAAAAGAACAAAAAGGTGAACTTCAAATTCTTCAGCTAGCATTGCCAAGGTTGGCTAGCTCCTGCCACTCACCTCGCTCTTCAAAACCTTCCTCTCCTTCGGGTGCGACTTCCTCAAAAAATTCTTCCTCCTCACTTGTGGCACGAATGCCATGAGCCAAAATCTAGAAGAAAACTCCCTAAACCTTCTAACAAAACTCACAACAAAATATTCTATAATGCATATCATATAACACCCAGTATAATTTATATTCAAGCATACAGACAAATTTTACAATTATGGCAAGGCAAGCACATATAAAAACAAGTATATCGATGCATGATGCAAATGAATGAGATGCAGCTAATTTTACTTTCTAATCCAATTTAACTTAAGTTATTCTAGGTTCTCCCAAGCCGAGGTAAACCATCTTAAACCTCATGATTCCAATCACGCTAACCAAGTTTACCGACCGACAAAGAGCGTTCCTTAAGTCGTGGGATGACTACGTAGCGGGTTAAGTGTCTAACCGGGTCATTACTGACGGCAAGGGCGTAAACAAGTTAACACTCAGGCTCTCAACTCTCAGGTCAAGGTCAAACGTGAAATTGCAAAATCTAACTCCTATTATTACGCCACTCGAACTGCCTTCACCAAAATACAAATATCACAACAATGCGCATTTAGCACATAGGGGCAAAAACCTTCCAAAATAAATCAAGGCATATAGCCAATATCACAATATTTTTAAATATCTAAATTTGTAAATATTTTAATTCCATCAATCACGGTACTAACACTAAGGTTCAATTTTCATTATTTCAAAAATATAAATAAATAAACTCGGTGAACCCCTTAAACCCAACTCAATGATGACGTGAAATGACATATGCAACTATTATTTACAATCCACAAGTATAAATTGATTATGATTTGGGCTAAAATGACACACACAACACACACACACACA
>JAOTRH010081569.1:0-17149 GCA_034768845.1 Heliamphora exappendiculata
AACAGCATGTATAGATGTGTTTTAAGCTTTTCCAGACCTTGTTTAGGCTTGTTTGGGTTGGCCTTAGAACACCAAAACTGAGACAAAATGGTAGGTTGAAAACCCTGAGGTTCGGTCGACTAGACAGCTTTTTTTGAGTTCGATTGACTGAACCAAGGGGCTCGGTCGACTGAACTATGGCAATTTGTGTTTCTCGAGGCACTTTAGTCGACTGAAGTGCTCTCTTCAGTCGACTGAATAGTATTTTTGGCATGCCTACATGTATTCCAGCCCCTGGAATGTTTGGATAAAAGCTTCTTTCTTCATTTTCTCTGCCTTCTCTCTACATTTTTGACCCGCCCGAGCCTAGTTTTCGACGATCAGCTTGTAGATCCTTGCTATTCACGCTGCTAGCTTCGTGTTTGACCGATTAGATCCCAATCCCGACGTGGTTCAAATTTTGAGGCTTAGAGTTTCGACTCACCGAGGTAGGATTCTAGACCATACTGCTGTATTAGGGTGTTATATGTAATTATATGCTTTTTTACCGATAAAAAATGTATGAAATGTCATATATATATGTTTAAATCTTGATTTTTTTGGGTAAAAAGCATGTTTTTTGCTTTTCTTGGTTCATTACATTATATGACTTATGGTTGGATGGTTTTCAAAGGGTTTTCTTGAAAACGGTGGTTTTTGTTGGAAAACGGAGGATTTTGATGGAAATCTCAATATTTTATGTTTTGGAGGTTTGAAGCTCGCCTTCGGGATTGAGTCTCAGGTTTTGAAATGTTTTGTTGAAAATGGAATAAAACATCTTGAAAATATTTTGTTTGATCTCCATGTTGATGGATGGATCTGTATACATGTATAATGTATATTTGTGAGATGTTTTCGTAGTTGAGCTACGGTATTATTTTTAGAAGATTATCTAGATGTACCGGGATGACGTGCATTTGGCACGAGTTGCTTTTGGTGTAAGTCTGAAAACGTGCACAGCGTAAGTACTCAGGTCCTTCGGGTTAATCCCCATAAATTGAGACGGATGGGTACTCAGCTCCCTCGGGGTCATAACCCATAAATTGAGTGGTTACGTTCATGGTGCTCCGTATAAAACCTGCATATCTAGGCGATCCCACGATATTTGGGGGTTAGATGCTAGACAGGGGTCTATAGTTGCTACCTCTATCCTCTTGTGATTGAGTCGGTACATAGGATCTTACTCTTCTTATTTCGCGATGGTACATTCTGCGAGGGAATAATATTTTAATTACTATTTTTCCTTATCTATGATGGTTTACTTGCATTATTTGCAAATTCATGGGTTTAGGGATGGAAACATGGTTTTATGATAATAAAACCATTTTGGAGGCTTGTGTTGGCCTGATGGGAAAACTTGTGGATTTTGGATGGAAAACCATTTTGGGTTTATGGTTGAGTTCGCTCCCACCATGTGATTGCATATTACCTGCTTTACAGCTTTATAGTCTATTTCTATTAGGTTTTGGCTCACGGGTGGAACTTTTCTGTAAAACTATTTTCAGGTGATGATTTTCAGGTGATGATGTGGATGAGGTGTAGCTCTGGTGATGCTTGTGGTGGTGAAAGATTTTTATAGCTTTTCTTTTGGTATGCCTGTTTCTGAAGGTAGTTTTGTACGCAATAAGGCGACATACTTATGCATGTTATATAGGATGTTTACTGCTTATGAGAGATGCATTTTGGATTTTTCTTTGATTTTAATAGGTGGATTGAATGTTTGAAAACCTATTTTCTGTAAAACTAGTGTTTAGTGATTTTTCACGTGACTCTGGTTTTGGGGCGTGACAAATTGGTATTAGAGCTCTAAGTTCGAATACCTAAGAGCCATGGAAAAAGGGGTTTATCACTTGGTGAGGTAGATTGTGTATGCTTGCCTGCATGTGTTTAAACATCAGTTTATAACATGTTAATAGCTTTCTGAGCATGATAATTGTGTATATGTGGGTATGGAGGTGGAATCTCAGGACTGATAAGTCTTGCCTTAGGGCGTTTGGAATAACAGACTTGGAAGCTAAGTTAGAAGCGCGTTTGGCCGACTAGCAGGGAATCTGAATAGGTTATCCAAATGGACAAGTCTGTCTTGTTAAGTTCTCCTCGGTATGTGAGATGTGTTAACATATTCTTATGTGTCTATGTGATAGCATGATTATGTGTTCCTATTACGTAGTAACATGTTGTGGGAAAGCTTATCTTGTTTATATTGCTTTTTATAGAATTATGTCCACGCGGGGAGTGTAGGGACGGGGTCGTGGTTGAGGCCGTGGCCGAGGTCGTGCTTATAATCAGGTTCCAGATGTTCAGGTTCCAGAGGAAGATGACGTTCATGCCCCACAGGAATAAGTGGGCCGTGTTGATGTTGTCCAGGAGATGCTTGCCACTATGCGAGCTATGGCAGAAGCTACTAGGGCTAGTGTGCGGGTTCCTAAGCCAAGGGCTTCTGTAGCTATGCGGGAGTTTCAGCGGTTGGATCCTCTGATCTTTGTTGGGGAGCCAGACCCAAAGGTCGCTACTGAGTGCTTAGAAGTGACCACATCGATCTTTGATACTCTGGACATCGAGAAGGATGCTTTGCGTATAAAATTGGCAGTGTTCTAACTACGAGAAGATGCTAGAGAGTGGTGGAAGTTTGCCAAGACCACTGTGGATGAGACATGGGCTGCTTTTACGAGTCTTCTTGGAGAAGTATTTCCCGAGATCTTCGAGAGATACTTACCGAGAGGAGTTCCTCTCCCTTGTTCAGGAGAATTTGTCTGTGGTCCAGTATGAGGCCAAGTTCGCGAATCTGTCGCGATTTGCACCTGAGATGGTATCGACTGAGGAGTTGCGCACTCGGAGGTTTGAAAGGGGACTTCGACCTGCTATCAAGGATATGGTTGTAGCTCTAGATGTGGAGGTATATATTAAACTAGTGGAAGCGGCTATCCAAGTTGAGAACTCGTTGGCGGACAGTTGCAAGATTAGAGAGAGCGAGAGTCAGCAGGGCAGTGGGGATCAGAGGCACGGGAACAAGTGCCAAAGGTCGTCTGGACCTAGTTCTCGTTTTACTGGATCTTATCAGCCGCATTCGTCTGCACCTACACCTTCTGTGGCTTCGGCAGGAAGGCCAAAACATAAGAGGTTGATTTTTTATAGATGCGGACAGCCGGGACATCGTTCAGTTGAGTGCCCGCAGATGGGCCAAGCTCAGAGTTCAACACCCGTCCAGTCATAGGCGAGAGACCCACCTATCTATTTTGGGTGTGGTCAGTCTGGACACTTTCGCAGATAGTGTCCCAGAGAGGGGAATGTCCAGGACACGACAGGAGTGTCTGTTGCTTCATCTGTGCAGAGGCGACAGGCTCCACAGCAGCCTAGGGCTCAAACTTTTAGGTTTGCAGAGGGAGGTGCTTCAGCTCAGTTAGTGAGGCAGCCATCGACTCAGAGTTATGGTGGACAGACCAGACTGCCGCAAGCCAGGGCTTATGTACTTGCTGATCGTAGTGCTTCTAAAGCACCAGTGGTGTCTGATGCTACTGTTACCCCGGCTATGATTAGAGGTACTCTTCTAGTCTTTAGATCATGGGCCAGTGTTCTTATAGACACGAGAGCATCACATTCGTTTATATCCTCTGCATTTATATCTGCATTGGGGTTAGAAATGGACTGGTTGGGTAGTACCTTGTGTGTGGAGACCCCAGTTAGTGGGAGTGTGACGCTGAGCCTTGTTTGTAGATCCTGCATACTCGAGTTCGCTGGTCATTATTTAGAGTATGATTTTATCATTCTAGACATGACCACGTTTGATATCATCCTAGAAATGGACTGGCTGACTACCTACCATGCCTATATAGATTGTGAGCAATGGAGAGTGTCGATCTGTACCCCGAAGGGTGATTGCTTCTACTTTGTGGGTGATCGGGATGAGAGCTTGGTGTCTGTGCTAGGTACCGCGCGAGTTAGAGGGAACTTAGGTTCTCTCTTTTCTGCTCTCAGATTGGATATGCCAGATGAGGTTCGATGGGAGTTACCCCTTGTGGTGTGTGACTATTCGGACGTCTTTCCTGATGATCTGTTTGAGTTGCCACCGAGCCGTGATGTGGAGTCCTCTATTGATCTTGTTCCAGGAACTGCTCCTATCACTATGCCATCTTATTGCTTTGCACCTGCTGAGCTGCGTGAACTCAAGGTGCAGTTACAGGAGTTACTGGACAAAGGGTTTGTACGGCCGAGTACGTCGCCGTGGGGAGCACCAACCTTGTTCGTGAAGAAGAAGGATGGGTCGTTGAGACTATGTATAGACTACAGGAAGCTGAACCAGGTGACGGTGAAGAACAGGTATCCGATGGCGAGGATCGATGATTTATTTGATCAGTTGAGGGGGTCCCGCTGCTTTTCAAAGATTGACTTGAGGTCAGGGTATCATCAACTGAGGATTAGAGAAGAGGACATAGCGAAGACCACCTTTCGGACTCGTTATGGTCACTACGAGTTTCTGGTTATGCCGTTCGGCTTGGCAAACGCTCCAGCTACATTTATGGGTCTAATGAACCGTATTTTCCACTCCTACCTGGACAATTTTGTGGTCGTGTTCGTGGACGATATTCTGGTTTATTCACCCACGAGGGAGATGCATGAGGAGCATCTGCATGTCGTCTTGCAGCTTCTGAGAGAACATCGCCTATATGCGAAGTTCGAGAAGTGCGAGTTCTGGATGTCAGAGGTGAGATTCCTTGGGCACGTGGTGTCGAAGGATGGAGTATCTGTGGACTCATCGAAGGCTGATGCAGTGACGGATTGGCAGCGACCGAGGAATGTTTTTGAGATCTGTAGTTTTCTGGGTCTAGCGGATTATAATCGACGGTTTGTGCAGGACTTCTCTAGGCTGGCAGCACCGATGACGCACCTTACGCATAAGGGAGTTAATTTTGTATGGAGCGAGTTCTGTGAGTCAGCTTTCCAGGAGCTAAAGAGGAGATTGAGCTATGCGCCGGTGTTGATTATTCTCTGAGCGAGGTTTGGGCTATACAGTATACTACGACGCATCACTTGACGATTTAGGTTGTGTATTGATGTAAGGAGGCAAGTTTGTAGCCTACGACTCGCAATAACTGAAGATACACGAGAGGAATTAGCTGACTCATGATCTGGAGTTGGCAGCCGTAGTCTTCGCCTTGAAGACATGGCGGCATTATCTATATGGTGAGAATTTTGAGGTTTTCTCTGATCACAAGAGCTTAAAATACTTGTTTTCACATAAAGACCTGAATCTTTGCCAGCGACGGTGGATTGAGCAGTTAGGAGACTACGACTTTGATTTGTAGTACCATCTGGGGAAGGCAAATGTCGTAGCTGATGCGCTTAGCAGGAAATCTCATGGCTCGTTAGCTTCTGTGGCTCTACTAGAATGGGATATGCTCGGGGTTGTTAGGGAGTTTGATCTGTGTCTTAGGGAAACAGAGGGAGGTGTGATTTTATATTCTGTAGTTTCACAACCTGCATTGATTGCACGCGTGCTAGAGGCTCTGAGGACTGATCAAGAGGCTCAGATGATACGGGACCGCATTGCTAGCGGGAAAGACACAGCAGGATGGATGGTGAGTTTAGATCAGAGTTTGAGGTTGACCGGGCATTTGTTTATGCCAGAGTTGTGTCGTGCTGAGGTACTACATGAGTTTCATCACTCACGTCTTGCAGTGCATCCGGGTGGCACGAAGATGTATCACGATCTACGCCGACAGTTTTGGTGGACGGGAATGAAAAGGGATGTGATCCGATTCGTCTCTCGATGCTTTACTTGTCAGCAAGTAAAGGTGAAACACCAGAGACCTGCAGGGTTGCTGCAGCCGTTGTCTGTATCTGAGTGGAAGTGGGAGAATGTCACGATAGATTTTGGGTTATAGTGGGTATATTGACGAAGTCTGCGCACTTCCTCCCTATTCGAGTGAGAGACCCAGTGGACCGATTGAGTAGCTTGTACATTCGAGAGATAGCCCGACTACACGGAGTACTTGTGATTATCATTTCTAATCGAGACTCGCGCTTTACATCGTGCTTTTGGCAGAGTCTTCAGGTGGCTTTGGGGACGAGCTTGACTTTTAGTACAGCTTTTCATCCTCAGACCGACGGTCAGTCTGAAAGGACCATTCAGATTTTGGAGGACATGTGTGAGAGCGTGCGTGCTTGACTTTTGGGTTCTTGGGAGGATCACCTATCATTGGCAGAGTTTGCATACAACAACAACTATTAGTCTAGTATTGGGATGGCACCAATGAGGCTTTGTGTGGTAGACCGTGTAGATCGCTGGTATGTTAGACAGAGGTGGGAGAGACCACTATTTTGGGACCCAACTTAGTACGGGAAACAACGGAGCAGATTGCCGTGATTCATCAGTGTCTGGTGACAGCTCAGAGCTGCCAGAAGAGTTATGCGGATCGGAGGACGAGACCGTTAGAGTTTGCGGTGGGGGATCACGTGTTTTTGAAGGTCTCGCCACGTAGAGGGTTGATAAGGTTGTCCCCGTAAATTGAGACTGATGGGTGCTCAGCTCCCTCGGGGTCATAACCCGTAAATTGAGTGGTTACGTTCATGGTGCTCCGTATAGAACCTGTGTGTATCTAGGTGATCCCACTATATCTGGGGGTTAGATACTGGACATGGGTCTATAGTTGCTACCTCTATTCTCTTGTGATTGAGTCGGTACATAGGATCTTACTCTTCTTATTCCGCGAGGGAACAATGTTTTGATTACTGTTTTTCCTCATCTATGATGGTTTACTTGCATTATTTAAAAATTCATGGGTTTGGGGATGGAAACAGGATTTTATGATAATAAAACCAGTTGGGAGGCTTGTGTTGGCCTGATGGGAAAACTTGTGGGTTTTGGATGGAAACCATTTTGGGTTTTTGGTTGAGTTCGCTCCCACCATGTGATTGCATATTTCTTGCTTTACAACTTTATAGTTTGTTTCTATTGGGCTTCGGCTCACGGGTGGGACTTTTCTGTAAAACTATTTTCAGGCGATGATGTGCATGAGGTGTAGCTCTGGTGATGCTTGTGGTGGCGAAAGATTTTTATAGTTTTCCTTTTGATATGCCTATTCCTGAAGGCAGCTTTGTACGCCATAAGGCAATATACTTATGCGTGTTATACATGATGTTTACTGCTTATGAGAGATGCATTTTGGATTTTCCTTTGATTTCAACAGGTGAATTGAATGTTTGAAAACTTATTTTTTGTAAAACTGGTGTTTGGTGGTTTTTCATGTGACCCTGGGTTTGGGGCTCTGTGTACATTACAAATTGCTCCACTGCCTCGGCAGTTATACGTTGCTCAACGGTTGGACTCGAAGGGAGCAAAGTGTCCACGAATGATGATGACTCTCCTCTTTCAGGCACTCTTTCCACCGGATGCACTACACGGGTGTTGCCTGCTGTTAACATATCCAATGAAAATGATGCATCCGGGTCGGTGTATGTAGCTGGGTTATACCCCTCAGAGTCATCCCCCGAATATGATCTAGCCACGTCTTCCCGTTGCATCAATAGTTGCATGTACGATCCAGAACCATGCATGTACGATCCATGACCAGGACCATGCATGTACGATCCATGACTAGGACCATGCATGTACGATCCAGGACCATGCATGACCGATCCGGAACCATGCATGAACGTTTGTGGGTCGACTGGTGGGCTTTCAATATCTACATAAAACTCAAGGTAGTTCTCGGGGGTACCCACAGCCAACCCTAATATTGTGTTCAGCGTATCATCGTCATTTAACGGCATGATCTTGTACTTAATAACTGAATGGACCTGCCTGTGAAGCAACCTGCATTTGAATTTGAGGCGATAATTGCCACCGTAAGGAATCACCTTCGGCAACATCATTGCTTCAAGATCAACAAGTGTGGTTCTCCGGGGTACATTGTAAAACCCATTTGGTTCAGTATCATAAGATACGCCTTCTTCTCGGTCCTTGATGACGATCCCCTCAGTAAAACATAATTCTCACCATCTCTATCCTCGTTCTACAATAGAAATATGTATCACAGCTAATATGGTTATTATTATGTACATTAGAAAATGAAGCATTTTGTGTGCTATGGTTAAAAAAAAAAACCCTTCTAATTGAGTGATTTCATAATTTAGGTATTTGAACCTAAGGCTGTTTTTTAGATTTGTCTCCGTGCAAGAAAATTAAATTATGTGTACATAAATAAATGAAACTTCCTAATTTCGATTAAATACAATAATTCAGCGTTTTTCCATCTTAAAGGAGTATATATATAATATATTTTTATTTTAATGTGACGAAAATGGAGAGCCAAAGCTCGCCGACGCCACGCCCGCCGCCGATGAAAATCAAATGCTAATAAAAAAAATAAAATTATATAAAAAATTATATAATTTTATTTAATAGCGAAGTTAAGAAAATTTTAGCAGTTTTAATTAATTTTTATAGGAAAAACATATTTTTAAGCCAAACAGTAATATTTTTAAAAACTGCTAACTAAGTTTAGGTTTTTAATAATAAATTGATGCTAATAATAATAATAATATTTTATAGAAAAAATAGATTTTTCACATCTTATCATTCTATGTGCTAAAACACAAATATTTTTTGGTCAACTTTAGACCCTCGTTGCCGTCACCCCGGACCTCCAATCTGACCACCGTTAGCTTTGTTAGATTCATCTCATGACCGCCTATGTGTAGCCGTGAACGGCGGTTGAAATCGACGTCCGAATTGTTCGAACACGCGTCCTAAAGTTAAGTCGAAAAATATATATTTTTATTTAATAGCGAAGTTACGAAAATTATAGGAGTTTTAGTTAAATTTTATAGAAAAATAGATGAAAAAGCCAATATTAATATTTTTACTTCTTGTAACTAAGTTTAGGTTTTTTATAATAATTATTATAATAATAAATGATAATAATATTTTATAGGAAAAATAGATTTTTCACATCTTATGATTTTATGTGCTAAAAAATAAATATTTTTTTGGTCAACTTTGGACCCTCGTCGCCGTCACCCCGGACCTCCGATCTGACCACCGTTAGCTTTGAGTGATTCATCTCATGACCGCCTACGTATAACCGTGAACGGTGGTTGAAACCGACGTCCGGATTGTCCGAACGTGCGTCCTGAAATTAGGTTGAAAAATATATATTTTATTTAATAGCGAAGTTACGAAAATTCTAAGAGTTTTAGTTAAATTTTATAGAAAAATAGATGAAAAAGCCAATATTATTATTTTTACTTCTTGTAACTAAGTTTAGGTTTTTTATAATAATAATTATAATAATAAGTGATAATAATATTTTATAGGAAAAACATATTTTTCACATCTTATGATTTTATGTGCTACAAAATAAATATTTTTTGGTCAACTTTGGACCCTCGTCGCCATCACCTCGGACCTCCGATCTGACCACCGTTAGCTTTGTTAGATTCATCTCATGACCGCCTATGTGTAGTCGCGAATGGCAGTTGAAACCGACGTTCGGATTGTCCAAACGCGCGTCCTAAAGTTAGGTCGAACAACCGAGTCGGAAGGAAAGACACATGCACGCTGGCTTTCTATTATGGCCATTGTTATGGGTTTCTTTTTACTTTTTCAATAAGGGGCTGTTTGGTTCATATATATATACAAGCCACTGTTTGTTTTTTTTAACTTAAATTCAAAGAATGAAACAAAAATAAAGTGCAAGATAAATTAATTGCTTATGGGTTGCTGTTGGCTTCCGTTATGGTGCTGTTTGGTTTAGTTAGTGAGTTCTCTTGACTTAAGTATATTGTTTATTATTATTTTTATTTAACTTAAATTCAAAGAATGAAACAAGAAATAAAACATAGTGAAGATTAAAACTACAAGCGGGCTATTGTTATGTTTTTAGGCAAATCAAATTCTAAAGATGTTAAGGATTTGGTTTATCTTTAATGAAAACAAATGTAATGTTATGGTTTTAATTTAATAAGTTATAATTTTATATTAATACATTAGCTTACATTTGTATATTGTGCTAGCTAATAAAAAAAAATACATATTTCATATAAGAAAATATATATTTTTATTTCATATAGACAAATAAAAATAAATTAAGGTCTCTGAACCGGCCATTAACAATAATAATAACATTTAAATGGCCTGGCACTAAAAATGCGGTAAAGTGAACCACTGCAAACTGAAAAATGAGAAAGCATATTAAACATCACAAAGGTTAAAGAGGTCCACATAAAGAATAAATAAATGTTTAAGCACTTTTCTCAAACGGGCAGAACCGCAGCTTAAAAGCGGGTTCCGCACACAAAATGAAAAAAAAAAGTAAACGAATTTAATTTTAATAAACTGGCGGAGTCTCAGCTAAAAAGCAAGATCCCCAAACTGTTAGACAATAAATACATTAAATAAATGGTTAAGCTCTTTGGTAAAAAGATTTTGGTAAAGGATATATATATATATATATATATATATAGTCATTTTAAAAGATAAAAATATCCCAGGCGGTTGAATCGGCCATTAAGAATAAATTAACTATGTATTATTTTGTTCAGAGACGGGCAGAACCTCAGCTTAAAAGCGGGCTCCGTACACAAAATGAAAAAAAAAATATTTATTTACTAATCTGGTAGAGTATTAGCTAAAAAGCTAGATCCCCACTCTATTATAATATAAAAATATTAAATAATAATTTTTTTTCCACACGGGCATAACCACAGCTTAAAAGTAGGCTCCGCACACAAAAATAAAAAAAAAATATATTTATTTACGTAATTGGCAGAGTCTCAGCTAAAAAGCTAAATCCCCACGCTGTTATAACATAAATACATTAAATAAAATGGCTTTTTTTTCACACGGGCAGAAACACAGCTTAAAAGCAGGCTCCACACACAAAAAATGAAAAAACAAATATTTATTTACATAACTGGCAGATTCTCAGCTAAAAAGCTAAATCCCCACGCTGTTATAACATAAATACATTAAATAACATGATTTTTTTCCACGGGTAGAACCACAGCTTAAAAGCGGGCTCTGCACACAAAAATAGAAAAAAATAATATTTATTTACGTAACTGGCAGAGTCTCAGCTAAAAAGCTAAATTCCCACGCTGTTATAACATAAATACATTAAATAACATACTTTTTTTCACACGGGCAGAACCACAGCTTAAAAGTGGGCTCCGCACACAAAATGAAAAAAAAACTTAACGATATTTATTTACTAAACTGGTAGAGTCTCAACTAAAAAGTAAGATCCCCACTCCATGTTAGAAAATAAATACATTAAATAAAATTTAAAAGAAGGAGAAAGAGTGTAGAAATGCAATAAAAAGAACGAGAGAGCACCAACTAATCTGCTGATATTTCGCCGGACTTTCTCATTCTTAGAGTGTACTTGTCAAATGCGATGAAAAAATTTAAAAGGACTCCATTGCTTATATAGGCAAATTGTTGCACAGTGAAATGACACGCGTCACTCATTCTTCGGTGCTTCATAAAGTTGCTGGGCCAGGTAAAAAGTGTGTTTACTAAACAAGCTTTACTTGATATAAAAGCGTGTAAACACGCTTTACTTGGTATATATAAAAGTGTGGTTAGTAAACACGCTTTATTAGTTAATGTGCCCAGTCATATTTTACAGCGTTGGCTTGGAAAAAAAGAGTACTACTATTCAGCTTGGGTAAGTTTGTTTTGATAAAAGCAAACTTAGGATTGGATTAACAAATCTGTTTATTATTATTATTTTTAAAAATTGTTTTTTATGATTTCTTATTCAAAAGTCTATTTTTTAATTATTTTAAAAACTATTTTTTAATTATTTTGTATTTGAAAAATTGCTATTTCTTTTTGTTTTTAAGAAACTTTCTTTTCCAGATATGTTTCTTTATTAAAAAAAATCGTAATTTTTTTTATTTTTTAATTGTTTTGTTTTTATATTCTGTTTTTTTAAAAATAAATAGTTTATCTAAATCGCTTATTTCTTTTTTAACTATTTCAGGTTTCTTTTATTTTAAAAACTCAACGATATTTTTTGTACCCACGTACACAGGCCATTTCGTCAATCTCATCAATTGACATTGCACATTGAAAACGCGCAACTATTTAATTTTGCAGCATGGTTTACTAGCTTAGCGATGACAGTATCGAGGTCATCCCCCTTTTCCTATTTAATTTCGTAAATCTCATTATTATTGCATATTTTTAAATTGTTTTGATATATATCAAACATGCTTTTTCATAACTAAGTAAAACAAAGTCATAATTTATTTCACAAATTATCATGACTTGCACATAATATTCATAAAAATTCACAAATAGCTCTCATAATAACAAATTCATGATATTTTTTTGTGGTTAACTACAAATAAAAGAAACATATTGACACCACTCCACAACTCATTACAAAGGTTAGTCATTTTCCCTCAAAACACGACCATTAGCCAAGTAGTGATCTAAAAGGTGGGGGGCATAGTTTTCAGAATTGCCAGCGGCTTAATAATGGTCATTAACTGTAAACCAAATAGAAGAGCAAATATTTTGTCCTTCCACAGGGACTACAAGTTCCATGTGAAAATTTCCTTGCAGCCATCATTTTCGAGCTTCAGCCATATTTTTGTTCTTTGGCTGCAACAAATAAAATACACATCAATTTCATTAAATGCCAAGAAAAACCAAAGGCAAAGCCATAAAGCAGGTGGTGTACCAATCTCGTAACATTACCAGTTTTTTCATCTTCTCATTTTCGAGTAGCCTCAACCCAATTAAAAGGATATCCAATCTAAAATGAACTGGAACTAACTTCGCAACTTCTCACAAACTCATACTCATTTTCACCTTGCTCAGTTGCCACTTGCCGTTATGAATCTACATGATTGCCACAAATTTGATGACCTATGTACAACTCCAAATATATGCAATTTACCTCATGCAGCTGCAGGACTAACCAAATTTGTATCACAAAGGGACAAAGATATCTAGTCATCAATTCCCAAATGTCAAACAAATCTAGTAAACAAGTTCCTACACACAAATGCAAGGTTATTATTTTCGTTAGCCCATAAATTGTTCTAAGTGAATAGCAGAAAAAATTTCGGTAGAGTTTTCTCCGTATAACTGCCACCTGTTGTTTACAATCCCAACATTCAAAGTTTGAATCCAACATAAATATTACTAATACCATCCTAATATGACAACCATAATCACCCAAAAACTATCTCAAAATGGAAAAGTTGAGAATTGTAGAAAAGGAAAAAGCAGGCAAAAAAACTAGTTTACAGTTTCAAAAAATAGAACCTGGGGTTGGATATGCCCACTTTCACACATGGAAGTAACATCTTCCCAACAGCCAATCACCTGCCCATATTAACCCTACATTACATAAACTACTGAAACGCAAAGAAAAATAGAAACAAGCCTTGCAACTTAAACGGAAAGTTACCTTCACAGTTTCATCGTCGTACATAATCCACTTTCCATGCTCATAGCTAGAAGCAAAGCAGATATAGTGTAGCCCAAATTGGTACATGAAGTACAAAAAGAAAACTATATATAAACAAGGCTGCCTATGAGGCATACCTGCTACAAGAAGAAAATTACAGGCTTCAACATATCCACGTACTTCTTGAGCCATCCATCTAAGTTCTTCCTCTAGATGAGTCGATCTTCATTTCATCATATCCTGAATCATGCAAGTAGCCTATAAAAGGAGAAAAAAATGGAACTGATTTGATCCATAAGACCACAATGAAGAAAGACAAGCTCAATGTAATGTGTAAATATGATCAGCCATGTGAACAAATGCCTAGCAGACATATATAACATTCTTAACTACGCACTAAAAATAAATCATCCTGAAGGCTCATAATCCACTATTAAAAAAAATAGTTGCATCACCAACAAGTATCAGTAATGAGATACACATTAAAGATGCACACGAGGCTACAATAACTGATAATCCCATAATAATTGACAATCTCATACGCATCCTTCATATACACTAACCTGTACTTGTGCGGAGTTTCAAATATATTTCATCACGAATATTTCCAGAACTTTTGCTTAGTCTGTCCTGTAAAGAATGCCGAAGAGCATCTGTGTTGAGCCAAAAATAAGAAAATTACAAATCAACAGATCACTTCACAATATTTACTCTAATATATTTATGTATGTATTCAACCATATACGTGCAGAAGAACACACGCACATGTATTAAATTGTATTAGAATGCTTGAAATAAAATGAATTACAGTTTGGCAAGAGGCCTTACTTGCAAAAACCTATTGGTTCTTACTGTCAATATACAAAATAATTAATTTTCTACTTAAAGAACTATCCCTAGTTAAAACAATGGGTGTTACGTTAATAGTAGCACCACCTTCACCAGTTGTCTGTTAAAGAAAAAGGCACGAGAAGAGAACATAACAATATATTTTGAAAATAATTATTTACCTACTTAAACATTAAAAACCAATATCTTATTATCACAAGTAAAACTGGAAGTGGGAGTAACTAAGAGAAATGACTTAGAGGCATGTACAGACTTTACCTGATCCACGATAAAGTAAAACTGACCTTTGGGACATTGGCTGCAAGGCCTTTCAAAACAGCTTCAACATATCCGCGTACTTCTTGGGCCATCCACCTAAGTTCTGCTAAAGTTTCCATACTGCATGCAAAAAGATTACAGGAATTGGTGTAAATATTTACCAAGGTTTAAACAACTCAATTTGGCTTTCATCAGCTCTTGCTCAGTTTTGTTGGAACCAATATACTAACCAGAATGAAAAATGTAAGATACCTAAAATTACCATAAAAATACATTTGAAGTTCAAGAAGATACATACTACATCAAATAAGGTTTACATATACAAGTGTACATGGGTGGCCACATCCCGGCCACCATAGGCTAACATGTAATCAAATACTGGAGACTAAGTCTCGCATGGACGTGCTGGTGCCTTGGGCCTCTTGCTCCTACGCTGGAACACCCGAGGTCCACCCTGGACTGTCGGTGGCATGTAAGCTGGGGATGTATCCGTGTGGGGAGGTAAATCTGCATCCTACTAGTGAGATGTCGTTGGCTGGTCCACATGTAGCTCTTCGCTACCCGGCGTGACTCCGGCATGACTGACTACCTGACCAGGAGCAGTAGTAGGTAGCTGATCTGTACTCGCCTGGTCCAAATGTGCAATGTGGAAGTGCCTGTCTGTGGACGCTTGCGTGAGCTGAGACTGGGGGGCCATCTGGCTAGGATCAGGTGGAAGCTGCTCCGGCACCACAACGCCACACGCCCTACCTCTCCCACGCCCACGTCCTCTGCCATGAGCACGTGCTGGCAAAGGCAGTCGCTCGGGAACATCTGCCTCCATCACTCCCTGCGTCGTATCTGGAAAATTACAAAATCAGCTAGGGCCTGAGGAGCCGGAGGGAAAGCTGGATGGAGTGCCGGTGGCAGGAGACAAAAACTGGAGCCGAAGCCCCACCATAGGTGTGGCGGTGGGTGTGGATGCATAGGGGCCCGCTGTGGGTGGGGCAGTAGGTGATAGCTGCGAGGCTGTCGACGGGGCCTGCGATTGAAGGCGGTGCTCCCTATGCACTATCAGCAATGACAGGTAGCATTGATCCCGAATACGGGCGAATGCCTCATGTGCTGCATCGAGTCTGCTGTGACCTCCGAGCCATGTGTCCCCCTCATGGTAGTCCTCCGCTACACATCGTGTCTGCAACATAAGGAATTAACATTTAGCATACTGGTGGCAGGTTCATACAAATGTAAAAGTGCAAGAGATTGTGTTTACCAACTCCTCGATGACACCTCCGGCTCCAAGGTATCCAGGTGCCGACTGATAACTTGAATTCGTCAGCAGCAATCAGGTCACACCATGATACCACAACATGTATGGGTCGTGGTATCCGATCGGCACATGGGACCTAGGGGCAATGACCAACCGATCTCTCCGCATCCCCCAGCCATTCGTGTGGAGCTCATGCACGCGCGTCCAGCCTGTGTCCATCCGTCCCCGTCGGTCCATGGCATGCAGCCGTCGATCTATATCTGGGTGAGCAGGGATGGACTGAAGTCGATCGAACTATCGTAGGACGCGATCGGGTAAATGCCACTCAACCACGTCATAGCAAATGAGCTGTGTTCATGTCATCCAAATGTCCATGCCTAGTTGGCAGTAGTCGGGCAGTGTAGTAATAATCTCATCCGTCGGCCCGTATGACATCCATGCAAACTGGGAAACAATGAAAACACCATTAGTAACATATGCAACTGAAATGTATGTATAGGGAAACAAATGATGGACCGATGGGAATGTAAGTAATACCTCGTCTGATGATAGGCGATCGAACTGGTCGCGGTATACTGTGACGACGTAGGTGGGGACCTGGTCTAGGGCAAAATTGACTCGCCATCGAGCACCCCATGGACCGGCAGGGAGAACCCGATCCCCATGATGGATGGTGGCCTGGCCCGGGCCAATATCAGCTCTCCGACAGGGCATGAGCCGTGGAAATCTCTTCCACGCCCATATCTGAAGAAGGAACAAACACAATTAGCTATAATGCAAAGAACCACATTTAGTTATGAAAATCCAATGACGATAATTCAGCTTAAATTAATGCACTTGAAAATGAAGGAACATACCTGGAGTAAAATAAGGGCGCCTGCGACCTCTCGTGCGCTTGGTCGAGTAGCCTAACACAACTGACGGTAGAAGTATGCTAGTGTAGCTTCCCCCCAGCTGTATCGGTTTACCTCGCCCAGGTGATGCAGGAGCGGCAGGTACATGAGCCTAATTAGGTTCTGTGACTTATCGGGCATTAAGAAGCCCCCGATAAGCCACATAATATAAGCTCGTGCACGCTGGGTAATAACATCCGCAGCGGCGACCACAAGAATTGCGCTGGTGAAGTGCTCCTGAAACCACGAGGCTCTAAGTTGGTCGACGGTCTCGAAGTCCTCAACTACTGGAGCGATCCCAAGTAGCTCGAAGCACATCTGCTGCCACTAGGCGGCTCTGCGCGTCCGATCATGGTCGATGACAGGTGCACGATCAATGCACAATCCAAGTAGGACTGAGACATCCTGGAGCGTGATGGTGCACTCTCCCACGGGCAGGTGGAATGTGTGGGTCT
>JAOTRH010081580.1:0-17149 GCA_034768845.1 Heliamphora exappendiculata
GGGAGATGATCATTTTATAGCCACAGAGGAAGGAGAGGGATCACAGAGAAGTAAGGGCCACAGAGAATTCAATTGCCGCTTATGGCAATTGAATTCCAACATGTGTCTCTTCCACTTCTCTGTCTCGTTCTCTTCCTCTTCTGAGACCTCAGAGCTCCCAAGAGAAGAACCAAACAGAGCACCTGGCTCTGTCGCTTCCTCTTCTCCGTGAGCCTGCCCATTCATCTTCCTCTGAGAGAAGCCAACCAGCCTTTCCAGGCTTCAATTGCAATTGAATGGCCATTCCAATTGTAATTGATCCAGGTAGTGAAATCTGAATTTCAATGGCCAATGAAATTCACAGATTCCAACAATCTTTTATTCATATTTTTTTTGTAAAATCTTCCACGTGTTGCACTTGCGCTCTATTATTTCATCTTGACTTTAGTTTTGATCTGAACTTTCTAAAATTATGACTTTCTAATATGTTTTTAATAATAATTTCCAAAACTTAGTATCTACTATGATTTGAGGAGGAGCGTTTCGTTTTGTTTTGTTTTGTTTTGTTTTGAGTTAATCCCAATAATTAAACATTAAGTAGTTTCTTTTCCTTTCTCATGATTGCTAAGGGACCGAACAAAATAATTGGTAAGAAAAATCTATATAATAAAACATGGCACAGTTTATGCCTTAATTCTAAAACCACCATGTTTTCCTAATTTCTATGATAGCTAAAAACTGATTGCAGCAGTTTAAGTTTGCTGATTTATTTCACTCTTAAGATTTGTAGTTTCGTTAATTTTTTTTTATCATATGCTCTTCTGAATTCATGTTTTTTAATAATTTCTCAAAATTTTTACCACGCTATTGAGATTCAATTCGGGCAATAACCCCATGTTTGCCCCTTTTCCTCTACAATTACTCTACCCATCAACTCTATGAATTTTTTCTAGGTTTGTTTCTTTCATTCCTTGAATTTAAAAAAAATTACACATAGTATGCATGATTGCTACTAGAAAGGGAGAGAAATATATGCAGTTCAAAAAAGGGAGAAAAAAAAAGGAGAAGTGGGTGTCTGGGTGATGTGGGAGTAGAGAACGTGTGATGTGAACGTGTTGTTGATTTATTTATTTTTTTATTTCACCTTCTTAAAATATATTTTGTTCTTAATTATTTTGAAACTCAAAAAAAGCATGACAGGGTTTCAAAACATGATCACACCATGTTTAGTGTCTCTTAGAATGGGCTATTTATAGTAATATGAAATTTTAGAGAAATTATTAAAATGCAGGAATAATTTTTTTTAAAAAATAATGATAGTACTTTTAGGCACGAGTAATACCTAGTTATTTTATAAAGGAAGAACACTCATATGGCATGGTGTTTCCCAATATTAAAGTTGTATTAATTTTTTTTATTTTTTAAATTATTCTCATCCTGTTGACTTCTATTTTCTCTTTACAAATCAGTATGTAACTGTTTACTCTCTTTCGATCTTTGTTTATCTTATTATTTTTTTAGTTTTTTTTATTATTTTATTTTTAATATTTAATATTTTAAAATAATTCGAATTACACCTGTATTGCGCTAGTTTGACGCTAGTTTATTATTACTATCTTACTAATTTAACCAACCCAAAGAAATGTGCAAAAAAGGCCCAACGCAAATAACATTAAAAAATGCCGAATGTACCTTACTGCCCACACAAGTTAGGTATGTTTCAACAACAAAAAAATCCGGCGTCCCGAACTGTATCAATACGAACCAATGCACCTTATGGACAAACTTACCCCCTCCTTTTACCGAAAAGACTGAAACAGTCCTTTTAGGTGCAACCGCATCAAAAGCCCCTGGAATCTACGACCTATATATACCAACAGGAGAGATCTAGGGTTTAGAGGATCAAGCAGGGCTTCGAACTCTCAGAGCCGTCGGCGATCTCATTGTTCTTCCTCACTAGCCCACTCGAGCGATATTCACCTCGATCGACAATGGCCGTCGGGTACGCTACCTCTCCCTACATAATGTGCACACAACTTGATTTTGTATATGTACGTGTATTCAAATTTGCATCTTCACGACCGTTCATTGAATTTTTTTGTATCACAGTAAGAACAAGAGGATCTCGAAAGGAAAGAAGGGTGGAAAGAAGAAAGCGTAAGTATATATAAATTTATAATGCATATATGTAAGTATCTTTTGTTTGGTATCATCTAGATGTGGATGTGTATATAAATGTTTTTTTTTCTTATGATATGTATAGCGTTGATCCTTTCACCAAGAAGGATTGGTATGATATAAAGGCTCCATCGGTCTTCAGTGTCCGAAATATTGGGAAAACACTCGTCACCAGGACTCAGGGTACCAAGGTAATATCGTGATTTTGTTTCTTTATTTGTGTTTGATTATGGGTTTCAATTCTTGTGTTCATATATATATATATATATATGATATCATTATTGTTAAGGAATATGGTTCTGCAATTAATTTTTTTGATTAATGGTTTCAATTCTCGTATTCATATATATAGGTGATGTTTGACATTGCTAAAACTATAATTTATAGATTGTAACTCGTAGTAGAAGTTATGAGTTGTAGCTTGTATTTGAAAAAGAAAAAATAGTAGCCATAAATTGTAGCAAAAGTTGTGACTGTTTGGAAAAATTTGTAACTTATAATTAAAACTAGTAATAGGAATCTAAAAGCTACTAGAAGTAGCTTTGTCAACCACCCCTATATACTAGCGGTTGGCACAAGCATGCATGTATAAGTGTCTATTCAAAAATTAAAAAATATATATTTTCTTAAATTAAATAGTAAAATAATTTAATTTTTTAATTAAGAGTGGTTATAATTTTAAAATTAAGTGATTGATGGAAAGTTTGATGGGTATTTTGGAGACAAAAAGTAATTAAGGGTATTTTGGGTAATCAACTATTCACACGAGGGAAACACCAAATGGGTGTTCTCCTTTTATATATTAGCATAGATTTATATATGTATATTTGATATCATTGTTGTTAAGGAATTTGGTTCTGCAATGCGAATTTGTGACCTCTTTAGCTCTCAGATTTATATTAGAATTGCTGTGCAGTTTTAGCATTAATGGGTAAAAATTGCCAGCAGTTAGTTTAAGTGTGCGGAAAAACAATTTGTACAAATATCCTATGCTCAATTTTTTTAGTGAAAATATTTTCTTCATTTTCCGGTGTTTGGCTGCGCAATGATTTGAGTAAAAGATTTTCAGGGTAGGACATTTACAGCCGTGAAAACGTCCCTAACACATTATTGGGCATTCATTTTCCTGAACCGTCGTGCCATTTTTTGGTGCCTCAAGTCAATAACCCATGCACAAAAGAGATGGTCTGGAAAGGCACCCACTTATCTCTTATGCTGGTGGCATTTTACTATTACCCGATGCCCAAAGTCGCTGGCACCATATCCTTTTCTCTGTTCCCCACCACCCCGTTTTCCCACCAACATTGTCATACTTCACTTATCTTTTCATTACCATTTGGTGGTTTCACTCAATGTTGGTGTCTGCTTTTCAGGCCTTCATGGGCTTGCCTTGCAAGTGTTTGATGTGTATTGTGATGTATTGACTAGTATCCATTTCAATTGTCCTGCAACTATAGAATGGGTCAATGAAAGAGCAAACAATAAGATTTTTTTTATGGCAATCATTTTTAGGATTTTGGAAACTAATTTTTCATATGAAGGCTTTTACATGAACAAATAATTTCCAAATAGAAAAATGTTGCACTGAAACAAACAAAGCATACTTGTATCTCTATTTGCTTTTGGTTTGAACATTAGAAATATTAGGAAATGATTACCAATATTAATATGGGACCACCTCCATTGGTGTCTTTCGATGGGTTCTTTTGAACTTATTGATAGGTTAGTTAAGGAGGCCAGAATTGTTTTGTTCCCTCCCATTCTTGTTGATTTTTAATTTGTTCAATAGTAACAAGGGACCACCTCCATTGGTGCCTTCGGGTGGGTTCTTTTGAACTTGTTGATAGGTTAGTAAAGGAGACCAGAATTGTCTCTTCCCCTTCCATTCTTGTTGATTTTTTAATTTGTTAGTTTTGGTTAAGTCCCAATGTATAAACTTTGTGTCAATTCAATGTTGATCATGATCCCAAATCATATTTTGTTCATTATAATTTAACCAATGATTGAAATAAAATTTGTTTCAAAGTTATCACACGTCAGTTTGTTGATTAGGGTTGAGCAGCCAGTACAGCATCCCAGTATTGTGTTACCTTGATTTTGTAGGCTTGGACCACTTGGTCCAATACATTTTCTTATTATTCTATTTGTGTGCTCTTTCGTGGAGTGCAGTTAAGTTTGGAAGATGCATCTTCACACATTCACGTACTTCTCACACTTTCTCAAAGTGAGACTACAAAGAATCTGTACTTTGTTTTACAAAATGTGATGAAGATGCAACACTAATGCTGTGAGAAGTTCAAGGGCAGAACACTCAAAACTGAACAGCCCTTTAAGTTGCCTTATGAAGCCTACATCTCGTGAGACCACTTACTACTAAATTAGCTTGTATAATGATTAATATCAACCATCTTGTACCTCGAAAAACTAGCCACTATTAAGCAACAAAATGGTCAAGTGGGGGAGTCATTGATAAAAGAGGGATGAGTGTTATTTATTTGTTTTTTTTATCACTACTCTTATATTCTAGATATTTTGTAGGTTTTATGTACTTTTAAAATGCTCAATAATATGAAGTTTCGTATGAGTATTACCTATTAAAAGTTAAAAGGTGTTATGTCTTGAGGCTTACAATTCCCACTTTGAGGAGTAAAATACTTTCCTTGACGAATTAAATCTTTGGAACTATGTTGTATGTGCACTGATACCTATAAACATTCTATGCCTGCTTATAAATTCTGTCATATCATCTTTCAGATTGCTTCAGAAGGACTCAAGCATCGTGTCTTTGAGGTCTCGTTGGCTGATCTCCAGGGTGATGAGGACCATGCCTACAGGAAGGTTAGACTGAGAGCCGAGGATGTTCAAGGAAGGAATGTGCTGACAAATTTTTGGGTATGTTAACCCTTTTTGTGCTTTCTTTTCCATTTTTGTGTGTTGTGATTACTTGAGTAACAACTGTGGGTATTGGAAATCTCAGGGGATGGATTTTACAACAGATAAGCTGAGGTCTCTGGTGCGCAAGTGGCAAACGCTGATTGAGGCTTATGTGGATGTAAAAACGACTGACAACTACAGTCTAAGGATGTTCTGCATTGGATTTACTAAGAAGCGTCAAAACCAGCAAAAGAGGACCTGCTATGCACAATCAAGCCAGATACGGCACGTAAGTTTTCTGCAGCTATCTGAATTTTATGTATATGGTTTAATTTGTTTGTTCATCTATCAAGCATTCAAGTAAAAGTAACTCATTAGTTGAGGGCTTCTCCTGATAAATTTTTGTTGTAATGGCAATAACTTTGGTGTTGTGAGAACTAATGCAAATGATTTTCAGGATTTTGTTTTGGTGCAGATGCAGTTTTCTGATGTGTATTCACTTTCTTAGTTTACTTCTTTATTTCGTTGATCCATAAATATGATTATCGTTTCCTTGCATACCCATTTGTCAGATCCGCCGGAAGATGAGGGAGATCATGGTTAACCAGGCACAATCTTGTGACCTGAAGGATCTGGTCCAGAAGTTCATTCCTGAATCAATTGGCAGGGAGATTGAGAAGGCAACTTCAAGTATCTACCCTCTGCAGAACGTGTTCATTCGTAAAGTTAAGATCTTAAAGGCTCCTAAGTTTGACCTAGGGAAGTTGATGGAGGTAAGCATCTCATTTGTTGTTCCTATGTACAATAAATCACATTGGTAAGAATGATAATTCATTATGTACTGCTGTAAAACCATTGATCATTTCCATTGACCAATTCTCGGAGCTTTGTGAAGCTTTTTGCTGCATGGGGATGTGTATGGAGCTGTTTTATTTTTATTTTTCTTTTGCATCCTTTGCTGCCATTTAATAAAATATTACTTGTAATTGCTCATTTGTCTGCAGTAGCATCACCCGCCCTCTCTTTCTGTTCTTTTATTTAATTTTTTTTTCCTGCCTAAAATACTCATTTCCTAATGAGTTAAATTTCATTCTATCATTCTGACATGTGTTTGGTACGTAGGTCCATGGTGACTATTCTTTGGAGGATGTTGGGGTGAAAGTTGATAGGCCCGTCGAGGAGCCTGCCGAGGGAGCAGCTGAGGTTATCGGAGCTTAAATGAAGGTTTTGGAATTCTCCCTCCTTATTTTTGTTTCAAATGTGTCCTTTATGCTTTCAGACTGGAATCATTAGATTATGTATATTGATTCGTATTTTAGTTTGAGAGGCTAGAAGTGGAGTTTGACTTCAAGAAGTACTCATTTTTGTGCTTAATGAAGTAGGAAATATCTAATTTTTTCCTTTTTAGAATCCAACGGCATCAACAAATAAATACATACAATATGATTTGAGTCTTTTTTGGCTTGTTTTGTATTTGTGGTTTTTTTGTTCGTAATGGCACAGCCAGCCATTTCGACCATTTCGAATGAGGGACATAATCTTTGGGTGGTGTTAGTAGTAAGAAGAAGGGTGAAGCATAATTCTGAATGATTATTGACACATCTTTTTGTTTGTTTACTTGATCAGGAAAAAAAAAATAGACGTCTTTTTGTTTGTGGTTTCTCTCCCAACTTTAGCGGTTCTGCCACCTCTAGCTATATCGACTATGGTTCTCTTCTGAAAAATTATTTAGGTATTTCGGGAGTATAATGTCATTCTTTATGTTATATACTCTTTTGGCAAAGAATGATGTGTGAGAGGCACGTTAAGTGGGTTATTTATGTCTTTTACTTATAAAGTGTTGATTGATAATTAGATTAAAAGTTAGTTTTTTGTATTTTTTTTGCATTTTTAGCTAAAAAGCTAAATTGAATTTAAAATAGGTTGTTAGTAACTTAGCTTTTTTAAAATTAGTTGTTTAGGTAAAAAATTTGTTTTTTTGTTTTTTATTCGAAATGAATAATATTAGCTTTTTATATATTTGATATTAGGATAAATTACATCATTGACACTATTTTTTAAAATATTACTGCACTCCCTGGCACTCTTTATTGAAAATATGTATAAAGATTATAGATAAATTTATCTATTTTTTTTCAAAACATGTATAAAGAATACAAATAAATTTATTTATTTATTATTGAAATCACGTATAAAGAATATAAATAAATTTTTTTATCCTATTGAAAGCACATATAAAGAATACAAATAAATTTATCTATTTGTATTATCTATTGTGTTGATATGCAAACGAATAAGTTTATCTGTTATGCATAAATATGCAACATAAAATAAATATTAAACAGATAAATTTATCTGTTTGTATGGTATTTTTGAAAAAAATCACGACCTTACGTGTTAAAATTTTTGTTGATGAACTTTGAACATTAAAATTAATCTCTTTTAGACTTTTAGCTAAAAGTTCTTAAAAAACTTAGATGGTTTATTTTTAAAATAATGTCTTCATTATTAGGATGAATATTATCGTGACTATGATTGATTAATTTGATTTTTTTTTATGTAAATGAATTTTTAAAAGTTACTCAATATTAACGGTTAAATTAATTTAATTTTGTTTTGTTTTCTTGTTTTCCTTGTTAACTTGTTTCATCTTCGTGGGCTTCTTTAAATTAATTTTTTTTGGGCGTTTTTGTAGTTTGTAGTCAAAAGTAATCTAAAATATTGAGTTTCGATGATAAGTCTTAGAAAAATCACTAAATACAAAGAAATGTTTTTTTAAAAAAATAATGCTTGCCTTAAAGGTGAGCTAAATGGGGATTCGGGGTGCTCGGTTCATGGAGTTTGTTATATATGTGAAAAATGAAGATTTCATTTATATGGTTGCAAAATATTTCTTTAGTTATTTAAAAAAAAATTATATTTATTATTTATTTATTTATTTATTTATTTATTTATTTATAAATAAATGTAATTTAACTACCTAACTACATGTATGTGATAAATTTTATTTTTTATTTGAATAATAAACTCAGCAAATTTATATAATAAATAAATTTAATTATAAAAATATATTTGAGTGTTTTGCTATTGAGGACACGATAACGTATTATTCTTCGAGGATGAGGTTAGAGAGCTGATGATTTTAGTTGGCTAAACAATGAAATTTATAGGCTAATATTTAAAACTCTCCAAGGACTGGTCTTTAAACAACTCTAAGAAGTTCTAATTTGGACAACAGAGCCCTATTTTTCAGGATTTGGTACAAATTTTCTCAATTTAAGCCTTGATTGACAATTTTGATTTTTTAGTTTTTTGGTTAAAAATGTTAAAAAGTCAAGATTGGTTGTTTAGCAAAAAAACAAAAAAATTAAAAAGTTAAAAAGTCAAATTAAAATACAAAAATTTTAAAATATTTTATTCAAATTTCTATTATTTTTAAAATACAATAATTTTCTTTATTTATAACTTATGTAATAACTACCAATTACGTATAATTATTAATATTAAATATATAGAAGGATAATATTGTTCACTTTGAACAAACAGCTGAAAAATTAATTTTTTACCCAAATAACTAACTTTAAAAAAAATTTAACTTAAAAATTAAATTATCAAATAGCCTACTTTAAACGCAATTTAGTTTTTTTTTACTCAAAATGCAAAAAAGTAAAATGCTAAACTTTTAAGTTAGTTCCAATGGGGGCCTAAGTCGCAAGAATAATTCCAGATCCATTCTCATTCAAAATTATGAACTCCCTTTTTAGGCCAATTTGAATTTAATTAACAAAGTATTTTTCAACCAATGGAAATTCTGGTTTTACCCTCTCTCCCTCCCTTTAAAACAAAAATATAGTTTAGGACCAATTTTGATTTTCTTAAAATATTTTTAAAAAATTAATTAAGCAAATTTTAATGCCATAGCATTAAAATCTAAAATTTAAAATTTAAAATTGTTGTACAGAAAAAATTGCTACTAATCCATGCACGTTAAAATTTTGTGCACGTTGAACATTTAGTGACGATTTGCCGGCGACAAGATTTTAAAGTAAAATTTTAAAATGCAACTTTTTAGTGACGATAAGAACTTTTGCAACTAAATGGGAGCAACCGGATTTAAATTAGATAACATCTAATTCATAAAGTTCATCTAAACTCAACTTCAACAACAGTTTCTACCAACAATCAAACTCAAGAAATGATCCCTTTAAACAGAGCACAAGGAACATTTTGAGGGGCGATTAAGCCGATTACTTGTAGCTAATTTATCTAAACACATTAATTTTATTACCATCTCCATTCGTTGGAGGCCTGAAACACCAACAAGGGCAGGGCTTATTCCGTTTTGGGCTACTTCTTCCCCCTCTGTAAATAAAATCTCTCAGGACAATGGTGGTTCTGCTCCTGGAAAATTGCCTTTTTGCTTTGCTCTTCTTCTCGTCCTCGAGTTTCAACAGCACATACTGAAGTTTCTGAACCTCCAAGTGCAACCGCCCGATCTTTTCTGAACCTTTTCGTGCCTGTTCCGAGACCCTCTTTCTTTGGAAATTTCCAACCTCCTCAGACTCTGCCAGAGCCTTTCCCTCTGAATGCACCGGGCTCACCTCGACAGTTTCTGTCAATTGACCGTTTACCTCCACCAGCTGCAGAATGGTTTCCTCGACTTCTTGCAACTGTTCCTTCACCGCCTCAAAATCAACATTCTTCGCCTTTTTCCTCTTCTTACTCATCGTCTCCAATTTCCTTCTCAGCTCTTCCACTGTTGTCTGAAGGCTCCTCAACTTCTGAGCATCAGAATCGAGTCTCTCTAAGATCTTTCTCTTGTTCCGGTCCTTGTTTAGCTCGGCCGAACTCGTGGTCACTGCTAATTTATCAATACCCAATTCCTTTTCCGCTTGTAGCTCTGAAGAGGGATCTTCGCTCTTCTGCTTCACACCCTTGAATTGGCGGTGCTCAGTATCTTTCTCTGTCGGTTCACAGGCCTGCTTGTTTGAGTCTTTTAATGCTTGATCAGGGTTGAAGCCATCCTCGGCGGTTTCCCATAACTCTAGCATCTGGTCATCAGTGCCGCAATTTCTTCTCGTTCTTATCCCACACAACGAACCATCTGACATATGATCGAGTGGAATATCCTTCATCAGAATCCCATTCCTCACTTCAGAAAATTCAGGTTTTGTTTTCTGCAACTTAAGTTTGTCACGGGGATCATCTCCTGGCTCCTTCTTCCCCTTTTGTTTGTCTTTCTCTAGGCTGAAGCTATAGATTGATTTCAAATCTTCAATCTCTTTCAAGGAAGCTTCTACCCTGATGTTGGTGTCTAAGTCCTCCTGCATGGCTCGTCTTTTCCTTTCTTGCGTTACAACCTTTTCAACTGCTTTGAGCCTCGCCTGTAAGTTCTGCAATTCTTGAATTCCATTTGGTATCACGGACTTGTGATCTTCGATAAGATCTTGACTGCTTTTCTCATGGAGATGAAGTATCAACTGCATATCCTGGAAATAGGTGCAGGAAATGTTAGTTAGTATCGAGTTTTAGAGAAAGACCTGTTTTTTTCTTTTGTCACGAACAGAACATTAAACTAGCACAGATGACAGAACTTGGGTAACAATTTGCAAGCAATACAAAGCTTCTCTTGAGTACAAATAAATTTCAACATAAAAAGGATTTTCAAGAAAAAAAGAATTTTTTAAATCCTAAAGCAAAGAAAACAAACCAAGCTGTATGTCAGGGTCATTTGGTGTCGGCTACAGTTTCTTAAATCTCTGCCCAACAAAATGTTAACAGGAGTATTTAGAGAGAGAAAGAGAGTAAAAAGAAGTGGTGTAAACTCACTCTCATAGATTTTACAGGCCGAACCCAAAATGTTTTCAAAAATAAAAACAATTGATATCGTTCACTGAAACCTGCTAAAGATTAATAACTATTCAAAGAAGTAAAAAACACTTGCAAATGCTATGAATAAATAAGATAGTTCATAATGTTAAAAATGGGACTTCCACTTATTGAAACTAAGCTCTACTATCCACTCGGTAGAGTAAGTCAAGGTCCTAGGTTGGATTCAGAAAGCCTGAAAATATATTGAAGCCAAGAAGAGAACCTCTTCCATGTTCATTGGGGACTCAAAATATCTCTTCGGGTCAAAGTTTTAAGAAAAAAAATTACCTTCAATTCCTGATTGTCAGCCATGTTAAGCCCTGGCTGAGAGAGGATATTGTGCTCAAGAGATGCTATGTTATCTCTCAGAGAATCTATGACAGGAGCATAGGCAAATAACTGGTACTTAAGGTCTCCAATTTCAGTCTCCATGAAGCTAACTCGTTCTTTCAACTGTTCAATCTCGACTGTTTTAGAGGAACTTTCATATGCAAGAGTTTCACATGCTCCAGTAAGCTCACGAACTTTATTTTCGAACAGAACTTCACGGATGGTGGAGATTTGAAGATCAAAATGGAATGATGCAGCCTCAGCCTCCCCGATTTCAAACTCATTGCTTATCTCTTCCAGCTCTGAACTCAAGTTCTCTTCTCTGATTCTATGTTCTTCAATTTCTTCACGTAATATACCCATTTCAAACTCTAAATTTCCATTGGCCTCACGAAGGCATTCAATTTCTTTTTTCTGACCCGTATTTTCTTCATATAGTTCAAGAATGTCCTTTTCTAAATTTTCTTTTATGAGTACTGATTCCTCGTGTTGCCTCTTCAGTCCCTCCACATTTCTGCACAATTCTAAATTCCGGTCTTCCGTAGCATTAACCTTCTGCTCTGCTTCTGAAAGTGCTGTTTCCTTCTGACACAATAAATTCTTTCCAATAGAAATTTCCAGCATCAATTGATTATTGAATTCTCTGACCTCATGCAGCTCCTTCTCCAACTTCTTCACTGAATCTTTGAGAAGTAAGTTTTCCATTTCTTTCATTTCCAACTCCCTACTCAATACACCAACCTTTTTGTCAAGGTCACTATTGACACCACAAAGATTGTGCAGATCTTCAGAAACTAATTTTAGTGCCACAGCTTTTTCAGTCCCAAAGTTCTTGAACATCGTCGATAGGCTATCAAGAGATAACGCTTCCAGGATAACACAATCATTTTCCTCTTCTACCATGCCATTCTCCTCCTTCAGATCTGAAAGATTTTTCAGCAAAGACCTGTTTTCTTCAAGCACTCTAGAATGATGATCCTGCAATTTAATGCTATCCCTCTGTAAATCTCGCTGCTGCACATGTAGCATCTCTATTTCACCCTTAAGTGTGTTTGCCTGTTGGTCTCCCATGTCCACTTCTGATTTCAACTGCCTGTTCATCTCCAGAAGTTTGTGCTTCTCATTTTGCAACCTCACATGCTGGTCAGCCATGATTTTGAACTCCTGCTCTAAAAGTTCCTTTTCAGACTCAATTTCTACGCCCTCTAATCTCAGTTGCTCAAGCAGAGTTAGAAGAACAGAGTTCTCAACCAACAACTGCTGCCGATTATCCTCATAATTCGAGAGAGAACACTTCATATACTCAATATTCTCTAGAGCGTGATGCACAAAAACTTGCTCCTTTGCAATCTTATCTTCGGACACATTATCTAGACCAACATCAATAGCCTTGAACACTCGATATATACCCATCCTCAGCTTTTCAATTTCGTGTAACAAGAGTTCGGCTTCTACCTGCTGCTCGAGATTTTCACTCTCTAACTCTGAAATCAGTTTCTCTGTGAGTTTGGACGCCTCGACATGTTTCTGACACTCAATCAGTAAAGAATAATTCTTTTGTTCCAGATCTTGTATAAACATTTGCAAAATGAAGATCTCAAACTGGGCATTTGCAGCTCTGTCAAGTTCTTCTTCAAATTCTTTCTTCCTCCACCTACTTTCTTCTTGCAAGATTTGAATATGGTTTTCCAGACAACTCAATCGAGTCTCACTTGACAAAGTAAAACTTGCCCGCTGTTTTTCTATACCTAGAGAAACCTTTAGTTCTTCTACTTGAGATAATGTGAATTCTTTGTCCTTCTCCATGCCAGCATATTTCTGTTCCAATTCAGCAAATCTCCTTTCCAGGCTTTCCAGTCTCCGCTCAACATTTCCCAACTGAACAACCAGGTTACCTCTTTCAGTGAGAAGAGTGGACTTATCATTATTCAGTAACTTGCAGAGCTCTTCCATGCTCTTTGATTTTACCCTCAGACTTTCAAGTTCAACATTTGCTCCAGAGAGAGAATTCTCTAGAATAATGTTGTTCTCCAGGAGCATCTGCATATTCTCAGTAATAATTTGTAACTGAGACAGAAGGGCAGCTTTCTCAGCAACAAGAGCAGATTTTTCTCCATGGAGCAATTGGCAAGAGTCTTGCAATGCCATGACCTTCTCTCGTGACCCTTCCAACTCACCACTCACTTTTTTCAGGGAACTATCCAAAACCGCATTGTTGTCTAAAAGTTGATTCATGTTATCCAGTTCCTTGAAAATAGCTTCTTTCTCATCTCTGTTGTCCTTGCAGATCTGTCTGAGCTTTGAGTTCTCATCCTGCAAATCTTTTACCAACGACCCAATGTGTGCTGGGTTCAAACCTACTGACTCCACTTGCTCCACTAAAGTCTGATACCTCTCGTTTAAGCCCCGGATATCCTCTTTCAGATTGTAAATCTCTTGCTGGAGGGAATTACTTTGGCCCATTTGTAGTCCAACATCCTCCTCAAGTCTCTCCTTTATCTCCCTCAGTCTAAGGATCTCATGTTGCAGATTCTCCATCGAAATGGTGGATGATGAATTCAGTTCATTTAGGATCCTATTTTCATCCTTAACTTGCTGAATCTCATCCTCCAAACCACATTTACATACTTCCAAGTCCTTCAACATTTGAAGTCCATTTTTGAGCTCCAATGCTAAAGTTTTCTGCTGCTCCTGAGATTGAAAGTGCATATTCCGCAAAGTATGGAGAGTGGCTTCAACTTGCACGAAACGCAAATGCTCCTTCTGTACAGATGCCTGAAGTTTCTCCAACTCCTCATGCTTCTCGGAAAGTTCTTGATCCTTCATCGCAATCTTCCTTGCAAGATCATCTGCCTCTGACCGCAGAGATTGATTTGACATCTCCAACAGAACACACTTTTCTTCAGCACTCTTGAGTTTCGATGTCTCCATGAGAACCACACTGTTAAGGCACCTAATGTCCTCTTGCACAGAGGAGAGTTCACTCTCCAACTTAGATATCTTCGCCAAGCAATGCTTATACTGGCGAGCTGCAGTATTTTTCTCTTCATTTAAGTCAGCAAGAGCTTTTTCCAGTTTTCTCACTTCAGTTTCAGCACTATCAGCTCTCTCATTAAGCAGTCTGGCTTCCTCCTGGGCAAGTGAGAGTTTCTTCTCCAAAGCAGATATTTTCTCAAGACACTGTTCGTACTGAAGAAGAACAGCATCTTTCGTAGTCTCTGATCTAGAAAGTTCTTTTTCTAAACATTGAGCCTCAGTTTTGGCTCTGACAGCCCGCTCATTGAGTCCTCGTGCATCTTTTCGAGCTTGAGAAATCATAGACTCCAGATTATATATCCTTTCCTGAAATTCCTTGTGTCTAAGCAAACCAGCATCCCTTTCCGCCTCTAATTTAATCAGGGATTCCTTCAGTGTTTGAACCTCACCTGCAGCTTTTCTTGCTTGTTCATCAAGCCCCCGGGAATTCATTTGTGCACAATTGAGTTCTCCCTCCAGATTGGACAACTTCTCCAAACTCTGGTGGTATTGAAGGAGGACAGCCTCCTTTTCAGAGTTCATATCAGCAAGGGCTTTCTTTAAGTTTTGAATTTCAGTTTCTGCTTTACCTGCACGCTCAGACTCAGCAAGGACAAGATTCTTGAGGTTATGATTCTCATCCGATAACTGCGAAGCCTCATCATGAGAAGTTTTATCTTTATCTTCTTTTTCAAGTTTCAGGCCTTCTCTCATCCTTCTTTCAGCAAGCCTGGAATTTTCTAGTGCTACTTCTCCAGCCTCAAATATCTCGTGTAGCTGTTTCAAACTCTTTTTGCCACTACCAGTGTCCGATTCTCTTGAATAAGGCCCATTATTTCTTATACCATATAAATCAGATGCAGAGAGCCCCATCGAGTACTTATGCAAACCATCAGGGTCAAGCAATGCACGTATGGGACGTGTCATTTCAGGTGTGTGAGGCTCCCGGTCATCTCCTGCAGATCCTGAATATGAATCATCAGGCAGTACAAATGGAACCTCGTTGGGAAATACTTCTGACATGGTTCGATGGGCCTGGCGGAGCTCCCCTGTTGCATGATCATACCTTTCTGCCAAGGCCCGGTAAGCTCGGTAGAACTCCTCGACCAATTTCATGAGCTCAGGCCGTTTTTTGTAGTACATTTCTGCCCTTCTTGCAAAGGAATCTGCATCTTCTTCAATGAGCTTGATCATTGCTTTAACTTTGGCATCCATATCTGTTCGAACAAATACACGTGGAAGAGTTAATCTCATGGTGTCAAAAAAGGCTTTGAAACAATCCATCAAGCATTTCTCTGTCATAGAAGGGAGTGCATTGGAATACTTAAAACTACTAGTCTCTGTGTAGGAGAGATACCTATCAAATAAAAATTCAGGAGAGAGAGATGCTATGTGGCTAAAATGCACTGACAAAGAAAATGAAAAACATTTATTAATTATCAAAACAGGGAATGCATAGGAACAAATTCTGAATGTTACTTCTATTGCCGTTAAAAACTAAAGTCGAATGCCCATGGATCACCTTAATTATCACACATCGGAGTGATCTACATACTGTAATATTGGGATAAATGATTGCAAGCATCATGTGAAAAAGCATACAAATTTGTCCTGGGGTTATAAAGAACAAAAGTAGGAAGAAGTACGGTTTCCAGTACCCCCATAATTAAATATGGAAGGCAAGAAGCAGCTTACTAGAATTCTTGGAAAAAGAACAGTACCATCTACCATTCAAGTTTATTTCAACTTTGTAACAAGGTAGTGAAGAAAGAAATGTTAACGCAGAAAATGAGTATTCAGCATAGCAAGCGTCTATTGGAGTAACTATGCGCTAATATATGAATATGTAGATATACTGATACTTTTTGCGTGTATATGTGTGTGTGTGTGCGCGCGCGTGTGTGTGTAAAATAATGTGAATAAATATTAGATATGATGTCAAATGTAAATTGTCTTTTTTTTATGTGAATATGAAAAAATTCTGTGAATATGGAGTACTATAATAAATTTGAAATAATTTTCCTCTATATTATGATGTCTATTAAGCCTTCTATAGATTATCTTACTTTGTGACTTCTTTTTGTTGCTTTGGAATTCATATATTTGGGAGGTTACATGGAAGTTGAGAATAAAGTTCTTTCCCAATGGGAGCAAGGGTCTCACTATATTCTTCCTTTGAAATGAGGTTTAGAGATTTTGGAGTGGATTCAACACTGCTAGTAGAAGGTTCCGCAACTAAAATCCTTGCTTGCAAAGCCTTTCATTCCTCCCATGCACGAATGGTGCATGTAGTTAGTCCACAGCACTGCATCGCACATGACCAATGGTATAGAAACAGTTACGTGAATTTCTTGGTTCTTTTTTTGTTATTATTTTTATGTGTTCTATTTTGCTTCCATCCAAATTATGGACAGTTTTTCTCCTTTCAACAAGTAGATCTAGAATGGATACGTTGAGTAAAGTTCTAAAAGCCAACCAATTAAACCATGAGTCCCAATCATTAGGGGTCGGTGATATAATTTTTTCTCCATTTGGCTCTATTTCAGTTGCATTAAGCTCTGAAAAATAGTTCATTAATATGCAAGACAGATCAACAAATGAATTAGCAAGCATTGATTTATGTTCAAGGTGCTATCAAGACACAAAATAAAAATAATAATTAAACAAAATATGGGAAATCCTTGCACAGAGACGAGAGCACATGATGTTTTATGATCTAAAGAAGATATTACCTTCGATAGAAGCTCAGCTGAAAAAAGAAGATTGTTGTATCCATTCTAGCATAGTAGAATTTGATGAACTTAATCAACTAAGCTAAATTAAGATATCCTCTCATTATTAACTCCTCGCAAGACTCAAAATTTTTAGAATTAAAATTTGATTCTCCTGCCATATAGAACCT
>JAOTRH010081591.1:0-17148 GCA_034768845.1 Heliamphora exappendiculata
ATAGGACCTTTCTATCATATGACATATTACTCAACTAAATTTATACATTTTGCACCAATAAAGTAAATAGTATACTGATATGAAGTTTAACAAGCAATGCAAAGGCAAAAGAACAAAATGAAGCATTTCATTTGGAGAAGAACTGCAATGAAACAGGTAATGCAATCTTAACTGCAGAACCATGGTGGTGGAGATGGTTATACAGATTCCCCGACAAACTCAGACATGAAAGAGGAAAGTAGTAATATAAATTATAAAAAGATACCTTCACCGCTACCCACCAAGAGACAGAATCAAACAGCTTAGTTTCATGCAAGATTAACCAATGCCTGTTCTGGTAACTTTCTACAGTTTGGCCAGCAGTTGGGAGGAACAGCAAATAAAGTATCTAGGATTCTAGATTTACTAATAAAAATGGTCTCTCCCCATCCCCGCACACAAAAAAAAAATACAAAAAAAAAAGAAGACAAGAGACGGCTTGTAAGAAACATATAATTGAGAAGAGTAAATGCCATGTTCAGCTAAGAAGTGTATTATACAGTAATCAGGTGTCCCGAGATTATGTCCATTCTGAAAAGGAAGCATACTTAAATCTTAAATGTTTCAATATTATTAGTTCTAAATGCGTGAATGTATCTAAAAGTGTAAAATGGAGAGTTTCAAATGAAGGATGGCCAAGCCTCGGATTCCAGGGGTAGGACTTTCCTTACTATGATAATAATATGGGATTCTCTTCCCGTGTCGGTCGGCCGGATTTAAGCAACCTTTACATGCAGCCAATTGTCAGCCTGTTCAGCTGACCTCAATAATTTGGTCCTTAAAACTTGAAGTTTGATTTTGTATGCTGGATAAGAAATATGAGAAACAGGGAGTATCAATGAATTAAAAATTCATGGTTCTGCACATAGCTCAATTCAAAAGGAAGTTAAATGTCCTACTATCATTGCTTCACCTCAACTAACAGGGGAAGAGAACTCGGCACAAAGCAACCATGCTGGTCCATTATGCATCCTAAATAAAAGCAAAGTTGGCTTCTCTATCAAGCAATCATCAAAGATGATTTTTTTTTGCATGCATGACCAGAGGTTTCCACACCAAGATAGTAACCATTCCAGACACTCCATTTTTTGTTGAACAAGAAAAGGGTTTGAGCTTGCCTGATATATTTGCAAAGGACTGGAAGAAAAAAGCAACTTTGATTTTAATCCAAAACAGAGATGAATTCCATATTGAGGCTCAAATAGAAATCCTGATGTGGTCCTATACTCCTATCCCAAATAGGCTTCAATTGTATCTTATTTTTAGTTACAACAGTTGCAATCACAATAATAATTTCCATAATTAGCAATAATGTTTGTTGTTTTCATAGAATGATCATTGCTTCCTGTACAGGTGGTCCATCCATCATAGTGTTCAAGATGCAGATTACCTATCCATACTAGTGATTTAAAGTTGCAATTTTAGTTTCACTTTTCAATGTTTTCTCTGAAATTAAACTTCTTCGAGACTTCCTTTAGCGTCCATGTAAAGCATAAGAAGTTCCTACATATTAGAAAATGTTTTGCAGGCGTACGATAAGATTAATACCAATCAAGTTATTGCTCATGAAACAGTGATAACATCCTGTCCAACAATTTAGTCACTCCCAATTTTGCCATACTTTTCTGCCATAATGTCTACCGATCGACAATAATAACATTCTAAACTCAACTTTGACTGGAGCATACATTTTCTAAATTCCCAGCTATATTCGAACAAAATAGGATATTAGGAAAAAGATTGCTGTACAAAAAGTCATAAGGATGTTTAAACCTTTAAAAGATTAATATGCAATGCCTTTGGTCTTGAACTGGTTCACCCATAGAAAACATCAATTTATGAAAGTCAAATGAACGATTCACATACACATTAAATGGATTTTTTCAAGATGTATGTAGGACCGGGATTTAACAACATGATGTTAGTAGTAATGATGAAATATGTTAAGGCATAAGAACGCAAATACGCAATCTAATCCCAAATGGCCTTAATGTAATGCATTAAGGCCATTTAATATCAACATATTGTCATAACAATTAATGCTCATGTAAAACACTAGTAAAAAAAGTACCAAGCCTTCCATGCAAAAGGATGATTCATATTACCCCAAGACCTAGAAGTTGCCGTGTTTCAGCATCGAGGACACCCGGCCTTAAACTATCATACTTTCCCCCAAGAGAATTTTGATAGTATCGAATTGGGTTGCGGTAACTTGCATTCTGATTACGCCTTGACTTGTGTTGCTTGCGAGCCTTACAGACAGCTTTATTGTCACGGGGTTTTGGGCATTCCTTCAAGGAGTGGTTGTAGGAACCACAATTGAAACACCGGGAAGCATCTATTATTTCCAAACCCCTACAAACAACAAACAATATATAAAAAATACATACTAATTGAACAAAATGAGTGCAAAATATAGGCTGTGATTTCTACTTATTGTGTGCGTGTAGAGAGAGATAGGGGGGTGGAGGGAGACTGAAGGGATGCTTGATATAAAAATGGAACAGTATATCACCACTAGAGGATGGAGAATCGTAACAAACAAAGTAGAAGACCTTAGGTTCATTAAAGGCATGAAACTTGTCAACAATGCCAAATTACTTCTCTTTATGTTTCATCTAATGAGCTTAAGTATTTCACTGCAACGAGCTCCATGTACTAAAAGCCTGAAGGCCCTGAAACATGCAAACATATTTTGATGGGTGAAAATTAGTCTGATCTAGCTTGCAATCTGAACCAACTTGGCTGAGAAGTTAGCTGGTTTGGTATTTAATCATGTCCGGTTCAAATGCATCAGAGGCTGGGAATACATGCAAGATCAGTTTTTTTTTTCTGAATCAGAACAAACACAACTAGAGAACAGGCTTCTAGTGACACATATGATATTTATCATAGTTCTGAATATCGTATCGGACAGTGCACTAGTTTTCTCATTGGTATGGTATGTACTGGTACCGATGAAATATGGGGTACTATTTTGAATTTATTGCTATAATATCTCAATTAATTATTCTGTATTAATTTTTAATTTCATTATTTATAATGAGATGGCTAACTCGAAAGCGATATAAATTTAGCATTTAATTTTTTTAATAATAATTAACATTGATTAGTTTTAGAACTCTGCATTTATGCTATATTTGAAGCTTGAATAAGAGTATAAAAATAAAAATAAAAAGAATAAATAAAATAAATAAATAAAAACTATTTTCTAAATAAAGCATAGCTATGGACCAGCATGTATCTGGCATTTCCTGATTCAGGCCAGTATTGCCCAATACATTCAGTGCGGACAGGTACAAACCGGTATTTTGACCAATACGAAACTAATTAATTAGCGTACCAGTTTTGCTCCAGACCAGTATATCCTGGCCGATACGGTATGATATTGACAACTATGATATTTACAGTTCACATTTGCAAAATCTTATGTAATTTAACTGTGCATCTGATGATGAGCATGGGAAAAAGAAAATGGTCAAATCTGGATTCTACATAGAGCACATTTAGGGCATCAGGATATGAAGTTTGGATAATTTCTGAGTCTTAATTTGCATTTATTTAGTTTAGTATGCTGCTGGACATATTTTAGAAAATTATGAAATTACTAAAATACCCCATATTACTCTAACCTAATAAACTTCAAAGAATGTTATTGGGTCTTCTATGGAGTCTTCATTAGGTTTAGAATACCCTACTTGGTCAAAGTTTCTTAAACTTCCTAGTTATGGAATTATAGTCCTAGCAAGAGTAAGAAAATTCAGCTTACACATACATGCAATCTCTCTTTTTAATAGAGAGTTGATTTTATGAGAATTTGTCTCGTGATTGTGTGATGTTTCCTAACTTTGCGAGTGTTAGTTCTCTTTCTTCTTCTTCTTTGTATTTTATGCACTTTAATTACTGTTGCTAGATCTGAATCTCACTCTTTCACTCGCACAAAAACGATATTGTAAAGCCCAAGCATTCCCACCATCAAATACTCAATTCTAGCCACCTAAACCAAACCTAATCATCTAAAATACTGTTCACTTCTGACTGCCCCCAAAAGGTACCTTGTTAAACGAATAAAACCTTTCCAATCAAGGTCGAATCATTCCCAATCTTTCTATACCCTTAGGCATCTAAATCTGAACTATAACACCATAAAACAGCTGCTGTCCAGAAAATCCTGTGACCAGTTCCAGAAATCCTGCAACCTGATACTTACAAGAATAAAACCAAGACTCACCGTTCCCATTGAGAAACCCTCAAACCCTTTTTCTCCCTCTTAGAACCATAAACCTAGAAGGTGTCCATAACCAAAACCCATCACAATTACAACTGTAGGCAGTCTTCGGCTAAGTTTGCTAAATCTGTCCCACATCAGCATCCTCAGCTGCCAAAATGACAAAGCAGAAGTCAACCTAAATGTATCTTAGATCTGAAATGTGTGCCTTAAAATGTCACAAAAGTGAACTCTCCATCTAAATAGGTATTTTAGGGTTTAATGAGGTTCACATCTTTACCATGAAACCATAAACAAATTTCTCAACTCACTAATCCTAAAATCATCATATGATTCCAAAAGTATTGCTTCTCACCGCCTCTTCTTTCTGTAATGATGGCGATGAGGTAACATAAATTTGGTTTCCATGGCTACAATTGAGTAGGGACACACAAAGAACGGCGGATTCTTCTTTTCTCCTTATTCTAAGATTCATTTCAAAGCCCATGTAATCTAGGCCTGCTAGGTATCATTCTCATTTCCTGTTTTCTGCATATGGAAACACGGAGAACTTGTTTGGCGAACTTTTCCTGGGAAATGTTTTTGAGAAATTCTTCTGAAACAAAAAAGATGTTTCCCATTTTCCAAGTATTGATTTCCAAGAAAAATAATAATAATAAAAGCTTCTCTAAGTCCAATCAAGTCTAGGTACATCGCTATTATTTTCTTCTTTTCTTCTTCCTTTTTCTGTTCTCCCTCTCGACCGTCTGTATGAGGAGAGAGAGTTGTGTGTACAGCACACATGCTGAATTTAGTGAATATTACGAACTTTGTCAACACAAACATGTAGAAATACAAGTGAACATAAATCTACAACACGACTACAGGTCTATAGACAAGTAAGCATGCATCAACATGCAGCCACGCCAATAATGTGGCTCTCCTGTAGTAGAATAGAGCCCCTATATATTTAATTATACCTGAGATAACATAATTCTTCTGGGATGACCAAAACTGTTGCTTATATTACAAATCTGAAGATGTTCAACAAAACTGAAATATTTGTATGCTTTCCAATAAAATGCATGTTTTCCTTGGTGGTAAAAAATTAGAAACATATCAAAATATGGCTACTTAAAATGCCACTCTCCAACTCAAGTTAAAAGCAGTCATTGATTCCTTTATAACTAAACGATTATAGACATTCATACAGAAAATTTAAAAATATTTACCCTTCCAATGAGTATCCGCGATCATAAAGTGGAACAGACTTGCTATCCAATGCAATAAACTCCCTGGTCTTTTGGTTCCTTGTTTGGTTGTCCATCCAGAAAGACTACACAAAAAAATACTGAAAACTTTCATCATAATTTGCACAGCAAGAAACTTGCGAATTACTTCAGTTTTCTACATAATGATGAGTGGAAATATTTGGCAAGCTCTAACACTGGCAAATAGTAGTAAATAACTAACAGGATTAATTGGTTGTCTTAGAAGAGTAGTAAGTCATGCACTACTTTTGAGGACCTGAATGGCTGAATGCAAAGGGTGTAGCAATTGAAAATCACAATTTTTTTATGACTGGCAAAAGCATTTCATGCTCACACATTATCCAAAAACTAAAGTAGCAGCAAAAATTGTAATGGTAGGTCAATGCAGTTCTTAACTGGACAGTCATAAAAAAACATCATAACAGATGAAACAACTACCAATTTATCCTGTATTGGAAGTGGCAGCATCATGTCTACATATCAGCAAGAAAAAATCTTTTCAAGAATTAGGAGAGCGTCTCCAAGATGGTTCAAGGGTGAGCTTTGATTCATTAAGGGATCAGATGAGACACTTTCCTCGAGAGTTATTTTGATTACAAAGAATGGAAAATCCATCAATTCAAATTACAGGTACACTTGTCCACCACACAAAGGCAGACAATGAGGAAGCTTTTCAAATGGACAAGGCAGGCACAGTAGTAAAAAGTGAGAAATTATAATTACAAGGGATAGTTGTAATTTGTAAAAGACAAGAATTTCATTGATTCAGTGGTTCAGACAGTGAACAAAGCCAACTGAGTTATTTCATTGATTACAAAAAGAAATAAAAAGAAGACAAATTGAGACATTATGACTTGCTGAAATCAATGAAACAATACTGAGTTCTTATGCTACACAATCACACAAGTTGCTGGGATGGAGGATTCTATGGGTTACCACTCGAGTATATCATACAAGTGCCAAGATCCAGCATATTCTACTTAACTTATGGAATGGGTTGGGTGAACAAAATATACACAAGATTGGAAGAAACCCGCAACAAAACATACCACTGAAGAAGGATTATCCAAACCAACACGAAGTGCAGGGAAGAATGTCTCTTCACCAGATTCCAGCCTTTCAGGGGAATCCTGGACAGACAAAATATACGAATCAGGAGTCCACTAAAGTGAAAACATCATAGAAAAAATGCAGCTAAACGAAGAGGCAACTATAGTGATTGCATAACCTAGATAGCATCCAGTTACATATTTGTTAAAACAGAAAAGCATGAAATCCAAAAGAAACACAGAATCACCACTGTGTACGTAGGAGTTCGTAAAACAATACAAGACAGATTAAGGAGAAACCTTTTGGTTTCATTCTAGCCGAGATGTTCCACTAAAGAAAAACAAAGCAGACAGCTTCGCACTCAATTTGGGCTAATATCCCATGAGTTTTTAATTCTTGCGAAAGGATCCCCAACATATTATACATAGACAACTAAAAATCGATAAAAAAATGATAATTGCATTTTTAATGAACACAAACACTTATTACAAAAAGTCCCACAGATTTGGTTTCTTCATCATTCCCAAAGTAACAGAGAAGTACAGAATTTTGACTAAGGGAAAAGTGGGACACCACACATATCACAAGATAAACCAACCAAAGCCAATATTTAAATAAAAGAATCAGGCTTACATGAGATGAAGAACAATGCTGAGCATGCCATTCCGACCACTGCTGTAGTAGTTCCTCAAGCCTATGTTTACTGTCTCTGTTAAAGAAAACCAAGCCATTCAGAATTTGATGAAAGGAAAAATACATCTTAGAAAGTCCTTGCTTAGGAGGGGTACTATATCTTCAAAAAGATGGAGGAACGTTTTAACTTTATTTTTATGAAAATACCTTGTTAAACGGTTATATTTCACACGCACTGAACGTTGCTGTTCATCAACTGGCCTTCTGGCTTTCTTAACTACAGACATCACTAGACTTCAAATTATGGAAAACATAATATGAGGAAACAAATTATAAGCCGCAGGAAGAAGCTTGGTCTTTGGACGATCGCGCACACCAGCACTCATTCACTTCCAGCCCTTACATGCGTGGCTGCACGGATGTACACAGACTTAGATACATAGATTGACAAACAGAGAGAGAGAGAGAGAGAGAGAGAGAGAGAGAGAGAGAGAGAGAGAGATTGCCATATAGAATAGCATTTTGGATTGTAGAAGCAGAGAATATTAATTAGTATTTTGTTATGCATTTTCATCAGAATTAAGATATTCAAGGCAACAAAATAACAGGATACAACTGTCGTCTATCTCATGATTGCTGATAGGACTACCAGCTCTCTTTTGACTGCTGCTAATGGGATTTGCATCTCGAACAGTTACACAAGCATTATCAGCTCGTATTCCAGAGCTGAAACACTTCCCGTCTTCTGCAATTGCCACAATGTCATTCAATTCAACACTAGTTTGAAAGACAGATGAAGTCCCAATCAGATCCCCATCCATGTTGGCTGCCAGAAACAGTTTGCTGCCCCCGTTTCCAACATCAACCTCAGCTGTCGCTGAGATCTTCCCATTTAGGTTTTCTTCTTTAGCTTCTGAATTACTTGGTGGAGAATCAGCATCACAAGGCCCAGAATTAGAATTATGAAGGTTGTCGTTCTCACTTTTACAGCCAGAATTGCAAGAAGCCGGGACGTCAATCAAATCCTCAGTTCCCATATGTAAATGAAAAAAGCTTTTGCTCTGGCAAGGCAAAAGTCAGACAAAAGTTACTCTGCCTGGACCCAAAATTTAAACACTGATCTAACAAAGACAAACCAAAGTCCCATATCATCCTTACAAGATTGATAAAATAACAGCAGCTTTTCAAATTGGCATGCATATAAATACATTCGGTAAGTTAAATATTACTTTAAGGAAAGTAACATCCATGACTCAATAATTACCTCAAAAGAATGTGACAACAGACATCATCAATTTAAGAAGATTCTGTGGTTGAATAGCGAACTAATATTTGATTATGGAGAATCGTGAATGCACTTACGATCGTCACTTGGCATTCCAATTCAAAAAAGGAAGGAAACCTCAAAGTAGACCAATGTTTCTTAAGCCAAAACCTCTTCCCATTATATTTATATTAGTCAAATGGCAAAGAGTGGATAATTCTTTGACATTGGTGATTTTAACTATTTACTCATTGGAATGGTAATGGTACCCCAGCAGGAGTTAGAGAGCCTGGGCCTTTTAATTTGGTCGAATTTTTTGATGTTCCTGATCGTGAATGATGTATCTGCTTCAGCACTATAATAATTTCAATTTGGGGCAATCACTGGAACTGATATCCAAGCACCTTGTACAACTCTACCATCAACAATCAATCCTTATCAATCCAGTAAAATATACAAACATCAAATCTCAAGAGCAAACACCTAATAAATAATAAATAATAGAAGTCCTTCACTTCCCGTTTATTTGAACATAAAAATTTGTGTAAATTACATTAGCCACCCTGAGGTTTTCATTTAATGCAGCCACCTCCCTCGGATTGAGAAATGACTCTCAGGCTTGAGAAATGACATAAATTTCCCATCACAATTCATCTAGAAGCAAAGATATCAAAAATTACGAAATCAATTAATTGCCAATCCTTTACTAAAAAATTTACCATTTTATTTGGAAATTAAGAACCCTCTCCCCCTCGTCTCTGTTCTTTGTAAACCTTACCACCACTTGTGTGTCCATCTTTCATTGCCAACTCTCCAGCTTCTGATCACAAATCCTTCACTATCGTTAAGCACCAGCACTAACAAATCCACAGAATCATAGTCATTGATCAAAAAAACCTAAACCTCCAAAACTCCATTGATGCTATTCATCTGAACTATGAGTACATAATAGATGTACAGATCCCTCCATATCATGCAAGACCACCACAAACAAATTAACATCACAACCACCATCAGATCTATTGGCATCATCACTCACCATGAAAACCAGAAATCTTATGTGTGTACGTAGCATATATAAATACCATTTATTTCCCGCTATCCTCAATTACAACCATTAATCAATTAGCAACACCACTAGATTTACCGCCACCATCTCCAACGCACATCTCCAACGCAAATAATGGTGGTGGCAGGATTTGGAGAGAGAGAGAGAGAGAGAGAGAGAGAGCAGCCACATCCAAAGCGTGTTGGTTCCTCGTATCTTCAAGCACTTTCTGCCATTCTCTTCCTTCTTCTGAGTTGACTCACTCTGGCTCGTTCCATGATTTCCATCCCAACAAACTAAAACTTTTCAAATTCAAAATTTTCTTGGGCTCATTTTCGAGCCGCCAAATCCTCCCAAAATTCTTATTTTCTTCCTCAGCCAATCTCTAGGTTCCTTTTGATTCTACTATTGCTTGAACTTTATCTTTCTTGACCGAAACCAATTTCTCATTTGCCTTAAGATTATCATGAGATCTTAGCAAGGCACCTTCCAACGAAGTCTGCCAACATAAGAAGACCAGCTACACACAGAAGTTAGTATCCTAAAACAATTGCTTAAGCTAATGCCAAAATCTATGACACAAGGAAAACAACTACAAATTTGGGGTCAGAAGAACGGATATTTAATTTATACAATTAAACAAATTATAACTTGAAAAGTAGGCGCAAATGAGATGGAAAAAAAGGATGAGCTTGCCCGTGAAAGGGTGGTTCAGTTTGCCCTTCACCGCTCTACATGTTTCAAAGGGCCTCCAAAGTTTCTTTCCGAGAAATTTCATTCGCATAAATTACATTAACCACATTGAGGTTTTCATTTAATGCAGCCACCGCCCTCAGCTTGAGAAATGACCCTCATGCTTGAGAAGTGACATAAATTTCCCATCACAATTCGTCAAGAAATAGAGATATCAGAAATTACAAAATCACTTTATTACCCATCCTTTACTTAAAAACTTACAACGTTATTTGAAAATTAAGAACCCCCTGCCCCTCCTCTCTGTTCTTTGTCAACCTTACCACTAGGGTAGTTCAAAAAAACCAACTAATCCGTAAAACCAGTCTAAACTGGTATGAACCGGAGGTTCGATTCGGTTTTTAAATTAAATGGTTCGATTCTGGTTTACCAAACAAAACAGTACACCACGGTTCAGTTCTTGATTTCTGCTCCGTGGTCTTGGTTTAGAACCAAACCGTGAGAAAATTGTGTAAAATAAATATCCTATATTTATAATTATATATACATAAGTTTAACCCTAACCCTAACCCTAACATGAGATTCCTTCATCTCTTTCTCTCACTAGTGCCGCATCAGCCATCAAGCCCAAACAAAACTTTAATATGCAATTCTCCTTTTCTCTCTCTAGTCTCTAGCACCGCAACAAGAAAGACGAACGACAGACGACGATGGACGATGGACGATGGACAACAATAAGATCTGTGGGATGACGGACGATGGACACAATAATTCTCCTTCCTCCGTTCACCGCACTCAACTCTTGGTTCAAAGTTAGATCCGTGGATCTCCATTCCAACTATCTCATGGATTGTGTAAATGTAAGATGACTTTAAGTTTAAAGCTCTTTTTTTTATTTTTTATAAATGACTGTAAATGTAAGATGGTTTAGCCCGTGGGTCTTTTTATTTTTATTTTTATAAATTACTGTAAGTGTAAGATGGCTTAGTCTAAAGCTCCATTCCAACATCAAAGGACTGGAGAAAATTTACTAAAAGCAATATAGAGAAAGTATGCACAGGTTTTTAAGTTTTTTTGTGTGTGTAAACCGCGGTTCCAATCTAGGTCCGAACCGTTGGCTAACAGTTCGGTTTTATGTATTGAACGGTTTAGTTCGGTTCACAAAACATAAGAACCGTAGATATCAGTTTGATTACTGGTTTAGCCAATAACCGAACCAAACCAACTTACCACCACTTGTGTCTCCATCTGTCATTGCCAACTCTTCAACTTCTTATCACAAATTCTTCACTATCGTCAACCACCAGCACTAACAAACCCACATAATCAGAGTCATCGGTCAAAAAAACCTAAACCTCCAGAGCTCCATCAATGCTATTCATCTTAACTATGAGTACATAATGGATATACAAATCCCTCCATATAATGCAAGACCACCACAAACAAATCACCACCACCACCAGATCTATTGGCATCATCACTCACCATGAAAATCCACAAATCTCATTTGTGTATGTAGCATAATAAACACCACATATTTCTCGCTATCCTCAATTACCATCATTAATCAATTAGCAACACTGCTAGATTTACCACCACCATCTCCAACGCAAATAATGGTGGTGGCAAGATTTGGAGAGAGAGAGAGAGAGAGCAGCCACATCCAAAGCGTGTTGGTTCCTCATCTCTTCAAGCAGTTTCTACCATTCTCTTCCTTTTTCTGAGTTGACTCACTCTGGCTTGTTCCATCCCAACAAACCATAACTCTTCGAATTCAAAATTTTCTTGGGCTCACTTTTGACCCGCCAAATCCTCCCAAAATTCTTATTTGCTTCCTTGGCCAATCTCTAGGTTTCTTTCGATTCTACTATTGCTTGAACTTTCTCTTTCTCGACCGAAACCAATTTCTCCTTCACCTTAAGATTATCATGAGATCTCAGTAAGGTACCTTCCAACGAAGTCTACCAATATAAGAAGACCAGCCACACGCTGAAGTTAGTATCCTAAAACAATTGCTTAAGCTAATGCCAAAATTTATGACACAAGGGAAACAACTACAAATTTGAGGTCAGAAGAATGGCTGTTTAGGCCCTGTTTGGAATGTCATAAAAACTTGACTTTTAAGAAGTTCAACATTTTCAGAAAAAAAGAGGAATAAAAAATGTTAGATTGTTTGAAATAATTTTTTATACCAACTTTTTTGCTTTTTATTAAAATGTCTAATATGCCCTTACTATTTGTTTTCAAGTTGTACTATTTAGAGCTTTTTTTTGTTTTTATGAGAAGGGTTGACTTTTTTAATTAAGGGCATTATAATAATTTTATTTGAAAAAAAAGTTATGGCGTTTGTAATGTGTATAGACTTTTTTTTAGAAAAAGTGATGAAAAAAATTAATTAGCTTTTTAGAAAAACCAAATAGTATAGCTTAAAAGTTGACTTTTTTTATTAAAAAAAAACCCATCTTTTACGTGAAACCAAAGAGAGGCTAAATTATACAATTAAACAAATTAAAACCGGAATAGTGAATGCAAATGAGATGGAAAAAAATGATGAGCTTGCTAGTGAAAGTGTGGATCAGTTCGCCCTTCGCCGGTCTACATGTTTCAAAGGGCCTCCAAAGTCTATTTCCAAGAAATTTCATTGTTCTTTGGAAGAATCTATCTTCTATAGGTGTGGCCGTGCGAATAACAAGAACTCTTGGAAAAAATTGAAAATCTTAGGCTTGTTAGATAGAAGCATTAATCTCTTTATCAAGTTTAAAAAATGGTTGACGTTGTGATTTTGGTCCCTTTTCTTGGGGTTTGTTTTCTTTGTTTCTCGGGTTGTGAGAGTTTTCTTTAGGTTAGGTGTTTTCTTCTTCTTTTGATAGCTTGCTCGTCATATTGTTAGCCCTTAGGATTTGTTTTGAGCCTTGTTATATATATATATATTTATATATATATATATATATGTGTGTGTGTGTGTGTGTGTGTGTGTGTTTTGGTTAATATACGATTAATTACAAAAAGGAAAAAGAAAAAAAACAAGAAAATTATCTTGAAAAGAAAGAGTGAAGATGAAGAAGAGAAGAGAGTCTTTACAGAAAAAGAGAGAAGATATGACTAGATTTCAGTTAATCTGCAGGGGAATACTTGTACGCCCTCATTAGTCTATATGACTATAGAAGACGTAAATTCTTGATTGTCAATACTACTTTCTTTTTTCCTTAAAACAAAATCAAAATCAGAATTATCAATCCACATTCTATCATTTTACAGCATTACAGACTCGAATCAATAAGTACAAAACACAACACCAAAATCAAACACACATGCTTGATACGTAGAAACACTCACCAGTAGCGGCGAAAAACGAGAGAGGTATTAGCCGTCGGCGTTGCCCGTCGCCGTCGATAAGACTTCGGTGATGTCGCAGCCGCCGTTCTGAGACTGCCGTCGACGATGTTATCCTCTTCGTTCCCGACTCCGGCGACGTGAATGAGATAGGGCTTGGGCCGTCGGGGAGGGGTAGGAGAGAGAGCGACGGGGAGCTCTGGATTCCTTATCGAGCCGCAATTCTCAGAGGTTGATTTGCCAATCATACGGTACCGTTTTGTCCAAACACTATCTCTCAGTCGATGATTCTAGATATGGACCACACGGTAACAATCTCAGTTTATTGAATTAGGGAATAGTACCTATTTTCTTATTTCGGGCGGGTTTGACTCTAGGATTTAATTTGGTTTTTAAAGTATTTTGATATAAAATTAAATTAAGGTAATAAATTAATTAGTTTAAATTTTTGTGTGTGTTTTTAATTAAAAAGTTAAATTGAATTTAAAATAGATTATTTGATAATTTAGTTTTTAAGTTAATTTTTTTAAAGTTGATTGTTTGGGTAAAAAGTTAATTTTTTTAAATTGATTCAAAATGAACAATTTTGTCCTTCTATATATTTGATATTAATAAATATATATAATCGGTAGTGTTATTAAATAAGTTATGAATAAAAAGTATAATTGTATTTTAAAAGTAGTGAGAGTTTAAATAGAATATTATGAAAGTTTAAATTTTGATTTGATATTTTAAATTTTTTGTTTTTTTATTTTTTACGAAACAAGTAATTTTAAATTTTTAACATTTTTAACTAAAAAATCAAAAAAGCTAAGTTGCCGATCAGGCCTAAGTTTTAAATTTTATTTCTAAATTTTTTTATTTATTGATTTTTAGCCATTTTATTTTTTTACTTATTGACCTAATAATATTTTTATATATTTATAAAAATATTATTATTTTTATTATAAGTATTTGTTTTTTTATAAAAATTATATTTTTAAAATTTACTTATTCATATCTATTAAATAATATCTATATTGAATATAAAATTATCTAAAAATAAATTAAAAAGAATCTAACAACTCTTTTTCCGATTTAAAACTTTTTAGTTTATTATCTTATTGTCTTTTAGCTTAAAATTATTATAAATTAAATTTTTTGACTTATTACCTTTTTAGCTTTAAATCATTCCTAAAATTTACCAATTTATTTTTTTATTTATTTTACTAAAAGTAATTTTGAAAAAAGTAAAAAGTAACCTTAACCAAAACAAGTGATTTAAAACCTACGTTGCCTAATTTAGGCCATACTTATCCTGTTTACATTTACCTTCAAAACAAATTTAAAAACAATTATATGAAATGATAATAATACACTTAAGCTTCATTTGGCAAATGGCTTTAGATTTAATTTTTTGTCTTTCTATTTAAAACCAAAATAATTGTACGGGGAAGTCCTGTAATTAAATTTATTTAAGAGTTGGATCCAGCCCAATTAATCATGCCAATAACCAACCTCTGCAAAGACAAATATACATGAGCTAACCGGCGACTGATTACCGAGGTGCCCCTCTGACGACCAAATTAGTGATCAAATAAGAAACTATGAACTTGAACCTTTTTAGAAAAACCTCCCCATTTTACTCGTGTTTCTCCCCTTTTATATGGAGCCTTCATATTCTCTTGCTTCTATTCTAATCATCATTTTGACTCATCCCTGCATGATGTCTCCATCAATCTATCTCATTTCATTCGTCCTGACAACAGCAGTAGGGCTTTAGTTAAATCTTAATAAATGCTCGGAGTTCGACATGTCCTTGTGGCCGAACGACCGACATTAATGCGTTCCCTGATGATGCGGCATATTTAATGCTAACACGTGCACCCATAATAGCAATTAATGCCATCTCATCTCAGTCATATCACAATTAATGCTATGGCATAGCATTTAATGCAATGTCAGGGCCGAACTGAGGCTTCTTATTGGTTTAGTTCCAGGCCTCCACCTCATGGGCCTCTACCCGACCCAAAAGCAGTTTTATGCTATTTCCCTTCATTTACCCATCAGCTCTCCTTTTTGCTAGGCATGAAGGGGAGTTGATTCCCTCTCCTAACCTAGTTCGATCGTCGCTTGGTATGCGCCGCCATCTACATTAATGGTTTTAAATGTCCTTCACGTGGCAAACTCTGATTGGCTTCGATATGGACGCCCTTGCACCTTTCCAATGTCGCTGTAATACACAAATTTTGAGCCTGTAATAAAGAACACAAAAAAAGAATGCACAAAATAATATTTTATTGATTTAAATAAAATGGTACAATCCTCTGTGATTTAACACCGAAAATAACGATAAACCTCTAATTCGATCTCCGAACCGTTACAATCTGACGGCTAAAATAGCTTATCGTAGAATTGAACCGTTTACATTAATGGTTTTAAATGTCCTCCACGTGGCAAACTCTTATTGGCTTCAATATGGACGCCCTCGCACCTTTCCAATGTCGCTATAACACACAAATTTCGAGTCTGCAATAAAGAACACGAAAAAAGAATGCACAAAATAATATTTTATTGATTTAAATAAAATGGTACAATCTTATGTGATTTAACACCGAAAATAACGATGAACTTCTGATTTGATATTCGAACCAGTTACAATCCAATGGCTAAAATAGCTTATCGTAAAATTGAACCGTTTGTCGAACTTTCTTCAAATCATCAAATAGAAAAGATGACGAAAAGATGGCGAAAAGAGTATGCCAAGGGCTTTGAATAGCTTAATCTTGAACAAGCTTGAACTTATCTCTTCAAAACGAAGAGACGAAAAGCGCGATCTCTGGAAAATTTGATCCGTATAGTATGCTTAATTTGAGAACTTGTAGACGAATTGGCACGTTTTTTATGAAGTACTTGATGATCTTCTACAAGAACGTTTGAGAAGAATTTTAAGCAGAGTTTCAGGTGGAAAGAGAGAGAGCTTTGAAGAGTTCTTCAGAATTCTTTTGGTCAAAAGATCCTCTTCAAATGAATGAGAGCCTCTATTATAGGCTCAAAGGAAGTATCTTAAATTTGGAAATCCCTTAATTTTGAATTTCTTTTTTTTTTATTTTTAATTTTTTTATTTGATCTAATTTCCTGAATGGGAGGAAATAAATATTTTTTTTGTGGAGATAAAAATTCAAATTATTCAAATTTGAATTCAAATTCTCCAATAAATATTTTTTTTGTGGAGATAAAAATTCAAATTCAAATTCTCCAATAAATATTTTTTTTGTGGAGATAAAAATTCAAATTTGAATTCAAATTCTCCCTCTCATATTTTTGAATTTGACTTTGACACATGGCATTATGGACCCGTGTCTTTAAGGCCGAATTAACTTTAATCAATCATGAAAATTTATTAATTAAACGATAATTAAACTGTACCAAAATTTTAGTATCTACAAATTGCTCCAACTTCAAGACTTAAGCTGAATGCTTGTTTGTAGGCAATAGAAATGGGACTTAAAGTATTTTGATGATTTTGACAGCGCTTGACAACCTAGCATGAACCATTGCCTCATGGTGGATCAATTGGTATTAGAAGTTTACGGAAGTTATGGTAATTCCCCCCTCCCCCCTCCCCCCT
>JAOTRH010081602.1:0-49602 GCA_034768845.1 Heliamphora exappendiculata
GGGGGGGGGGGGGGGGGGGGGGGGGGGGGGGCTTGTCTTAGCACATTTGCAAACTTCTGACATTTATCACACTTCTTTACAAAGGCGAAGGCGTCCCGTGTCATAATCAGCCAGTAGTATCCTGCCTGCAAGGCTTTATGTGCCAGTGCTCGCCCTCCTCCATGATTTTCACATACTCCTTCGTGGATTTCTTTTAGGACATAGTCCCCTTTCATCTTTGGTTAGGTATATGAGGTATGGTAGTGATAGGCCTCTCTTGTATAGTTGCCCATCTAGGATTGTGTACCGACTGGCCACATTGCGTATTTTCCTAATGTTCTAATCGGTTGAGCACGTTCTGTCCCTCAGGCATACTACGATCGGCTCCATCCAGATCGATCATACTCGGGCTTGCCCTACTTCGAGGACCTCATACTCTTGCCATTCCAATCCTGGTTCTACGAGGTACTAAAGCTGGGCCCCGTGATTTAGTTCCTCTTTAGGGGCAGAAGCCGCTCTGGCTAGTATACCTGCTTAGTTGTGATGACTTGGTACGTGTTTATTTTGTTCTTCTATATTTTTGGTTAAGAAAAGAGCCATAATTAAGTTTGGGGCTCATAAAAATTTGTTCGTTAATGGTTGAATTAATAATATGAGGAAGTGAAATTGAGATACATTGTGATGAATGATATTGTTAAGGCCGTGCTAATAAAAGATTCAAATATTAATGTGTGAGTAAAGTTGGAAGTATGAATTGAGATTTTAAGGGGAAAAATGGCAAAATTCAGCTTCAAGGGTCACCGCTTGAGCGGTGGTCAGTCTGCTCGAGCGGACTGTCTAAAAATATTTAGAGGATTCTCAAACCTTGGAGAAGCCCAACTCCTTCAGCCACGTAAGACCCCTCATTTGTGTTTTCTTCTTCTCTTCTCTTATTCTTTCCTTTCTAGAGAGAGAAGCCCAAGAACCCTCATGAAACCCTAACCTCATTCACTCAAAATTGAATATTGATGCAAGATGGGGAGCAAGCAAGGGTAGAGATCAAAATTTAAAGTAAGAAGATGAATGATAGAGCATCAAGGAGTCAAGAACATCCAAAATCCAAATCCTAGGTGGGGAGATTAGAAGGAATCTCAAGCTTTTGAGCAAATTTAAGGTAGACTCTAGATTATCTTGAATGTTTTATATTGATTTGGGTTGATACTTTATTTATATGGATAAAAATCTAGTTGATTTCATGCATAATTGAAAAATTGATCGGTGTGTGTGGGTTGAATTGATTTTTATGAAAATGGGAGTTTTGAGAAGTGATTTAACCATGATTTCGAAGAATTATTGTGGAAAAGAGGTTTATGAGACTTTGAATTCAATATTTTTGGGATGGAAATTGGGATTTAAAGCCTAATTGTGTGTGTTTATATGTTTTGGGGTTTAGAACTCAAAACAGGAGAAGTTTTGGAATTTTCTCGAACACCAGCGCACTCGAGTGGAGCCTTGTCCGCTTGAGCCATCCCATGGCAGAGAGTTTAGGTACTCGAGAGGCCAACTTCAACTGATCATATCTCATTCATCCAGACTCCGAATTAGGTCATTTTTGTGCTCAACCTGAAGTCCCGAAAGTTCTCTTTCCAATGGAAATACTCTCACAACAAAATTCTTTTTGTAAAAAAATTACGATTAAAATAGTGAAGGTATATAAAAAAAATTTAACCGTTTTCACCGACTTTTAGCCGAATTTCTTTGAAAAATTTATTTTGATCATTATTGGATTTTCTTACCAAATTTTTTGTTCTTTGGGCTACTAATACACCTATATAACTATAGTTGGGTTGGGATACATGTTTGGGACTAGTTGGTTGGATTTCACAATGAAAGTGGGTTTAAGATTTATATATATATATATATATATATGCACAAGATAGGTGTATTCCTTTTTTAAATGGCATGATCTTGATTGCATTAACCTTTTGTTATTGATACTTTATAAAATGGATAAAAGAGATTTGAATTATGAGAATTTGTGTATTGAAGTTTATAATGCATTTGATTTGAAAAAAAAAGATTGAATACTAAAACAAAATGTGGTTTGGAAATGAAATGGAAAATTGGAATTTGGGATTGAAATGATAACTTGTGACAATGGTTGAGAGAGGAACCAGTTGTTGATTGAACTCTCGAATTGTGAAAATGAAAGTGATTAACAAATAATGAACCGTATGGATTAATGTGAATTAAGTTGGGCTTGCACAGTTTCGCGGTGAAAGATCGAAAACTTGCACAAGATGGGGACCACATGCCCACGGGTTAGCCTCTGAAATGTGATTTTGTGTCGTAGTGAGTTATAGAGCGACCCATTCCACAACGGCTTCGCGTAGCCTGTTGGAAGCGAATGGGGCAAGGTTTCTATAAGCTACCTCCGACACCAATTCGTTAGATGTGATACAGTTCTATGAAAAATTGGGTAATAAAATAAAAATGTGGAAGTGAGGAATGATTTAAAATGAGTTCAATGAATAAGATTAATAAAATAAAGAATTAATGCAATGGAAAACAAGTAAATAAAGGGAGATAGATTTGTGTGCGTGGGTGTGTGTGTGAACAGAAAACGATTTGGTAAAACGTGCATATTTATCTCAGTTACACCCATCACACCTCACAAATCATGCATGACATTTGAGTTATTCTTTATTCTACGAGCTCCGGCTCATGTATGTATACTAAATCATTTCAGGTTCCGAGGAGTAGGGATGATACTAAGGCCATGGATGCATTTTGGAAAGTGCTTGAGGAAAGATTTAGTGTTTCTTTTGTATTTTATATTATATTTGTACTTAAGCTTAAATGGATTACTGTAATGATATTATTGTAGTAAATGAACTCTTGAAAACTCAAAACATTTGTTGGAATTTGATATGTATGAGAATTTGGTTGCTTAAAGAAAATGATTTATTTTTTTCCAAATAAGTTTGAACTCGAATCTGTAGTGAACAAAATTTATAGTTGATGACCTTTATGCGGGACGATTTGGGGTTGGTTCACGAGTTCCTGGGATTCGAGGCGTGACATGCTAGTTCTATTCCCTCGGTACCTAAGTGATCGAGAAGCGCTAAAAGAGCCAGCTTATTCTCTAGGCTGCCTGCTGGTAGGCGGCCATCATGTCTTTCGTCGCCTCAAACTCACCCTCCACTTGGCCGACCACTAGTTGGGAGTTGCTGTATGTCTTGAACTGCTCGGCTCCTATTGATCAGGTAAGCATCATCCCCACGATGCTGCTTCATACTATGCCTCATTATTGGTGGTCTTGAGGCAGAAGCGAAGTGAGCATTCCATTGTGTCGCCGTAGAGAGATGTGAGGACGATCCCTGCCTCGCTTGCCTCAGCGTCAACTGATCGATCCACATATACTTGCCAGACCTGCTCTGCACCGAACTTCTCGGGCTCGGTGGTTTTAGGAGGATTTGAAAAATCTATCTTTGTACTTGGTTCATCTGCCTTTTTAGTGAACTCAGCTAAAAAATTGGCTAGGGCCAGTCTCTTGATGGGCGCTTAGGGCTGGTTTCTTATGTCAAATACCCCCATCTCTAGTGACCACTTGGCTAGTTGCCCCGAGAGGTCTACCTTCTACATCACTTACCACAGCGGTTAGCTAGTCAACATGTGTTATGGTGTGGGCTTGAAAGTAGGTACATAGCCTCCTCGCCGAGATGACTAGCGTGAACGCCAATTTCTACAAGCTTGGATATCTGGCCTCTGCTCCCTTGTACGCCTGACTAATATAGTATACCAGCCTCTTTATTCTTTCCTAGTCTTTTCTAATCAGAGCTACGCTTACCGTTGAGTTACACACGACTAAATATAGGTACAGCTCATGTCATAGGTTTATCCGGGACAACAGAAGGAGTGAGGAGAGGTACTCTTTTAACCCATCAAATGCTTTTTCACATTCCTCTTCCTACTCAAAAGCTTTCTTCAAAATCTTGAAGAAGGGGAGGCATCGATCTGTCATCTTTGAAACAAACCGATTGAGTGTTACTATCCTGCCAGTGAGTTTCTACATTGTCTTTGTGCTTCGCGGGGGGTGTGTGATGCCCCGTCCTTCGGGCATGTCGGGACATACATAAATACAAATAAATGAGTAATTTAGCCATTCATTCATACTTATATACATTAGTTATTACATCATAAAGAAGTTTTGAACCGTTCAAAAGTACATGACTATTACAGTTTCACCAAAAAAAATTTTAAACATTACACTAAGCACGAGAGAACTGAATATAAGAACAAAAGCAGAGCTCTCGACTCCTCAGAATGCATCAGCGGGATTCACGTGCTCTTGGAACTCACCTTGTTCTTCAAACTCTTCTTCTCCCTCTTGGATGACATCCTCCAAGAACTCCTCCACACATGTGACACGAATGCTATGCGCCAAGGCCCAGAAGCAAAATACTCTAACCTTCTAACTAATCTCACGGCACAAAATTCACCACAGCACATACTATATAACACCCAGTACAGTTTATAGTCAAGGAGACGGACAAATTTATGACATGATAGGAGATAAGTCAATAAACATATGCATATGAGATGCCCTGTATGTAATGCGGATGCCCAACCCAACATGTACCCAAATTATAACAGAAATTCCACACCGGGAATCACCAGAGTTGACTTGATGGGACTTTGATCGCTAAACCTATCCTTGCCTCCTTGCAAATAGTAAATGCATCGCTGGGCGTCATGCCACAGCTGTTTTACTCAATGCCAACGGCGTAAGGGTGGGCCAACCAATTATCAGCCACCCTTATCCGGGCCAACACTCCCCACCTTAAGAACCAAGATGCTCGTTTAGCGTCAACCCAAAATCTAAATCATGAAAACCAAAATGCTAGCGATGAACACATGGTGCCCAACAATCTCCAAAAGCTATTTCAAACACTAGGGTTGCACCAAGGGTGTATAAACCAAATCTGTAACACCAGGGATGCACCCAGGGTGTACAAGCCAAAATATTTTTAAAAATGGCAATCAGGGATGCTTTAGATTTAGAACCAAAAAGAATAATTTCAACACACCCCATCCCAATAACAGTTTGTACAGATGGACTCCAATATGCCAGAATACAAATGACAATGCTCATAATGTGCACCATTAATCTCAAGTGGAACAATTTATAGCATGACATTAACATAGAAAGATTCATGGTACAACGCGCAAAGCATAAGGTATAAGTATATGAAGCACAAGCTACAATTCTCAAGATATGATTCAAATATGATAGCATGAGTTTTAAATCATCATGCATTTACTTAGAAATATTAATCGATTAATTCAAATCAATCATCATACAAAAACTCGGGTGTCTCATAGCAAAGGGTACTCAAATCACGCTTAGCAACATTTAAGGCAAAAAAAATTAAGTATTAAATTATAAGAGCCGACAAGGTTTTGAGGTATCTAGATACGGAATCAAGCTATGATTTTATACACCATTTAGATAAAAAAAAAATATTTTTTACAGCTATCATATTTAACAATAAGGCCAAATCCTAAGGCAATTGAGTGAACAATTCATCTTAAGCAAAAATGATTCAGTACTTTTCTTAAGATTTAACCAAAATTATGCTTCTGTTGGTCTTGGTTTTTGGGTATCATTTCGAGTCCAAATGAGCATATTTTCTAGTATGCTCTAGTTCAATAAATCGCCTACAAGTTACATGTTTAGAGTTAAGGATAGTTGCTTGGAACAAGTTAGACTTTTTGGCCATTTAGAAAATAAATTCTGTTAGCTGCCAAAACTCAACAGAGCCGATTTTGGACAGAGGGTTTGAAGCGGTTTTGGGGTATTATCCTGAGAATTTATAGTATAATTTTTGGGCAGGCCATACTTCAAGAAGTTAGCTACAATATTCACGTAGACCACGTTTGGAATAGATCACTAAAAATAGAGGTTTTAAGCTATATAAAAATATGTAACAGAATGTTCCTTGGGAGCTAAAACTCAACAAAGACTACCAAAGTGGTTTTTACCTATCAAAACTCAATATTTTGTTCTCATTTTTGGTGAGTAGATATATATTCATGTTATATACAACTTTTATGTTTTGACCAAAGTTCGGATCTCATTTTAAAATAGGGTTTCAAAGTCGGTAGTGTTGACTGGTCAAAAAATGACACACTTTGGTAAAATTGTAATATATTGAGTTCTGGTTATGGAAATGAGTTGAAACTAACTTCGGATGAAAGATAACACAAAAATATGAATCTAGACATAAATAACATGCTCAGATCAGTTTTTTACATTGAGTTATGGCATTCCAAAGTTCTAGGAAGAAACATCTATGTTCTAAAAAATCAAGTCTCTTAGAGTCCAAGTCTTCTATTTATGTCATGTCAAGTTTTTTGTTCTATTTCTTTGCATGCTTGTGTTTTAGAAATTAATATCAAGGCTCCAGAACACTTCTATATCGTCAAACTCAAAAATAACAGCACACAAACACATCTCATATCATTCAACAACACAACAACCCCTATTTCTGAACTATGACGCATTTTCGGTTTATTTTCGATTCTTAATTTTTAAGGTGTTTAAAAAGATGAGTTGAGGGATATTACATATAAAGATTAGAGATTTTACTTACTTGTTTGGAGAGATCAAATAAGGGTGGAGGGTTGATTTAGATTTAGCTTTCGAAAATCTCCTCAGTTTCGTCATTTTTTTTCTTTTTTCTTTCCTCAAACTCACCTCATCACTCAAGATTAAGGGGTTATGGTTTCTCCCCTTTCTTTGGCTGAAAATATAATATAGAGAAGTGGGCATATGGCTCTCTTTACATCAGCAAGGCTAGGGAACATGTGGGAGACAAACAGTACCAAAAAAGTCATTTTTCTTCAATTTCATAAATGTGACTTGAGTTTGATTTGAGTTGATTTACGTTTTTGTGGGCAAAATTCAGATATGGGGAATCTAAATGTTGCTAGGGTTCATTTTGGAGGACAAAAATCTGCTCCCCCATCAATCAAGAGGTTTGTCTCGATTTTTGTTCCCATATTGTGCAAGAAAATAAATTAAAAATTAATTTAATATATTTTTTTGGCATTTTTTTACTAAGACTTATTATTTTAATATGTTTATGAGAAATATAGTATTTTTATGTATTATTATAGTTTTTATAGTAATTGACTAAATAGATGTAGTTTTTTAAGTCAAATTAAACTATTTTGACAATATATGACTTTTTGACTTATTTTGTTACGTATGGACTTCAATAATGATTTTTTTGCTTTTGTTGACCTATAACGCTATATTATTATGTATATTACTTGTTCAACAAGTATTAGATCATCATAATACTTAACTTAATACATTTCTCATCATTTTAAGCTAAAAAGAAAGTAAAAAGATACTTATTGGCACACTTCCCAAGGTGGTCGGCCACTAAGGGGAATTTTTGTCATTTTTTATGTTATTTTTTCTTTTGCTACTTAATTGTGCTTAAATCCTTAATTTAGGATATTCATATGTCAAATTTTGAATTTTTAAAACTTTTTGCTGTATTATCGGCAAAACGGTCATTTTATCCTATTTATGAGGATATTTTATTTTAAATTTATTATTTCATAATATTTACTTTATTTAGAATGTTAGGAGACTCTCCGGGTATTGTGGTTTTGTTGCCTAAGTTTTGATCCTTTTTCGGGTTTTCGGGCTAAACTTAGGATTTTCGATTCGAGTTAGAGTTTTGAACCACGTCTGTGCTCTATAGTCTTGTGAACTATCTGTCACTAATACTTAGGGTTTGGGATGGGTATTTACATGGGTTCTTATCAACTGGGTTGTTACAATTAGGGTCAGTACCGGGTCGTTACAGGGTACATCTCATTGATCGCTTTGATCTATTTTGGATTAGCCTCTATCCTTCTCTAGCTCACCATGAAGCTGATGAATTTCCCTCCAGTGACACCAAAAGCGCACTTGGCTAGATTAAGTCTCATGTCATATTTATCTAGTACTTGGAAAGTCTTCTCGAGATCGGCCAGGTGGTCCCTAGCTTCTTTGCTCTTGGTTAGCATGTTATCCACATAGGCTTCCAAGTTCCTCCTGAGCTGCTCCTTGAACATGCGATTGACCAGGCGTTGATAAGTCGTCTCTACGTTCTTGAGGCCAAAGGGCATAACGTTGTTGCAATAGATCCCTCGATAGGTTATGAAAGAGGTCTTCTCTCGGCCGGGGTGATACATCTTGAACTGGTTATACCTCGAGAAGGCATCAATGAAACTGAGCTTATGTTTGGCCTAATTTTTTTAATGACTTTTTTCTTTAAAACCTTTTAAAAAGCCCACTTGTTTGGCCTCAATTGGATTTTTCTATATATTTTTTCATTAGCTTTTTTATGAAAAGAAAAGCCAAAAAATCAAAAAGCTAGTCCAAACACAAGCTGAGACGCTCATGTCCTACTGTGGAGTTCACCAACTTGTCAATCGTAGGCAAAGGGTAGCTATCTTAGGGTAAGCCTTGTTCAAGTCAGTAAAATTCACGCACATTCTCCATTTGTTGTTGGGTTTCTTCACCAAAACAACATTGGCCAACCAATTCGGGAATTGCACCTCTTTGATAAACTTCGCTATTATCAATATGTTGGCTTCAACGGAATTGTCTTATTCCGTTCTTTAGCAAAAACTCTCAGCCTCTGCTTGACTGGTCGATAACTTGCGTTCACATTGAGCTTGTGCTCCATAACTTCTACTCGTATGCCTGACATATCTTCAGGTGTCTAGGAAAACACCTTTCGATACTGTTTTAAAACTGCATCAACTGTTGCTACTCGAGCTCAGGTAGGAGATTGCTAACGAACACCGTCTGGTTTAGTCATCAGTGTTGAGGGGAAAGCTAAGGAGCTGCTCCACCAGCTTAGGTCGCTCCCTCTTATTTTCTTCTCAAGACTCTAATGTCTCAATGGTTAAAGATTCCTTGAACTTTGGTCTCTTAAGGGACGTGGCATAACATTCTCTTGCGATGATCTGGTTGGCCTTAAATTTCCCAACCCCGTGTGGGGTTGGAAACTTCATAGTCAAGTAGAATATGGATGTGACTGCCCTGAAGAGGTTAAGGGTTGTCCTTCCCAATATGGTGTTGTATGCAAAGGGACAGTCAACTACTAGAAAAGTGATTTAACATGTAGATTGATTTGGGCTGCCCCCATGGTCAGGGGCAGCTCAATAGCTTCAAGGGGTTGGATCTGCTCCTCGGTTGTAACAACCCAACCTGGGATCTCACTCTTAAGATAAGAAGTCATACATGCATTAAATATATCGCCCTCAAGCTTACAACATAAAGTTTCAAAACCAAAGAAAACAATGTAAAATACTACATGATCCAAAAAGAACGAAAGGAAGACTATAAATCTTCTGCCCCATCCGGCTCCAGATCAACCTGCGTGATCATGCGCACTTCAAAAATGTTTTCAAATCCTACATCATGAGCCAAAACCTAGCAAAAACGAGACAAATAGGTAATAAAAACTAAACATGCTAACAGAATAATATGAATGTTACGACTCTCCTGGGCCTCGAAAAAAGTTTTTCATGATCAAAACAGGATGAAAAAACATATGAAATTTTCGACTCAAACGAGCCTCAAAAAAAGGTTTATAACAACCAGATGCAGCACATGCAACTCACGCAGCATACGCAACACATGCAACTCACGCGGCATACGCAACGCATGCAACTTGTGTGTTACGCGCAACACACGCAACACAAGCAACCCGCACAACACGCAATTCGAGACCACATTTTTGCCCTCTTGATGCATGGACGCATTTTTAGGACCACATTTTCATCCGTTTATATGAATGAACGCATTTCCAGGACCACAGGACCACATTTTTGTCCCTCAATATGCATGGACACAATTTCAGGACCACATTTCCGTCTCTTAATATGCATTTCACGGGTTTTCACCGTAGGACCACATATTTGCCCCTCATTATGCATGAATAACACCAAAAATTTAATGCTTAAAACCATGTAGCAACACCACGTCTTATAAAATCATGTCATTCCCGAAGAACAACAACAAAACAAAAACAAACCCCTAAGGCCTTATCACGACCAGCCAAATAAAGGAAAGAAAAACACCCCTTACAGGAGTTCAATCGATTGAACACCACCATTCAGTCGACTGAAAAGTTATTGGAATCTTAAGAAAATTCCAGTGTCCAGGTCAGTCGACTGAACCATCAACTTTAGTCGACTGAATCACCTCACTGTCCATTCAGTCGACTGAACTCCTCACTTCAGTCGATTGAATGTCAGAGAAAAGCAAATCCTAGCGGATGGAAAAAGCTTCACAGCCCCAAATCAAGCCAAGTAAACCCACCTTTTGAAAACCACGAACATACAGGAGTCTAACAACATGTAATAAACCATGAAAACCCAACAACCACGTAAATAACACTTTAAAAACCTCCAACCAAACGTGTTTCAAAAAGAAAAAACCAACTTTTAGGAACATAAAATGACTTTTCATGCATTTTAAAATGGTAAAAACACATATAATTTCACGTAGCACCTCTTTAAGATATAAGAGTCTAGGATCCTACCCCATTGAGTTAAAAACTCAACATCTTGAACTCCGTAAAAAAATGAATTTCGTCAAAACGAGATTTTGCCCATATGAATGCGAAGCCCTCAGCGAGGATAACAAGGATCCACTATTCGCTCGTCAAAAACTAAACCTGAACCCAAAGAAAATCTAAAGAGAAGGTGGAGCTTTTGATTTGAAAGAGAAACTAGGTTTAAAAAATATCCTAAACTATCTAGCCAAGGCTAATAATTATAGGGTCCACCAAATTTGTTTTTTTTTTGAACCACAACACCCTACGGTCCCGACATCCAACCCAACATGCATTTCTAATCTCGAACATGCATAAAATGCATATAACATATGCCATAGTAAAAACAATAAACATCACGTTGAAAAACATTATAAAACCCCAAGCCAGACACTGACTCTCCCCCCTTTAAATAATTTTGTCCCTAAAATTCGACGCCGACTCTCAAGCCAGACACCCTCCATCAACCTCTAACAATCTTTAATGCAAACCCAGCAACACCGCACAACAGCAAAAAATGCCCCAGCAACTAAAACCCCAAGACTGTCGTCACACAAAGTAAACACGTCTTCGAAGAATAGATCGTCACCAAGACCACAAGCGCTTGCAAAGTCCCACTGACACTACCGTTATCTATACATCTACCACCCTTGTCTCACTGCCATATACCAGCTCAATCACACCTTGCAATGCACACCAAGGTCTATCTCCACAGGTCCAAACACATGGTGTCGAACCCCAACATCGGTCACATGAATTCATATGTTCCACACGCAAGCGTTACTCAAGTTCCAACGATCAACTGATGACCACCCACTTTAATACCACATCACTGTCCTGCTGAGGCCAATAGTGTCGTCACTGAAGCTGACAAAACGATTATCCACGAGCAATAACACAAACACCCAATTTTGGAGAAAAACTCACTTAATTCACCTGGAATACCAAAGAATGTATTTCATCTAAACCTTCATCCTTTATTCGATTTTCCACCACAAACCACAATTCTCACCCTGAAACTATATTAGGTGTCACACCATTGTCCAGGACAAAATTTTGCATAACTGAAGACCAGCCCGATAGCATAGCCACAAAACCAATACAGTCATCTAACCTCAGTGAGTCACTTTGACCTGATATGTCATACAAACAGAACGCTTCATAGGTACCCACTAACCCAAACAAACTCAATCATTTCTCCCGTGCAACAGCATGCTGCTACACAACTCAACGTGTTGCCACCAAATCACTCAACCCAAGACTTATCCATCAAGTAACCAACCAAGACTTGCCTCTCACACTTAGAAATTTCTTTTTATACAAAACGCATCATGGCCCTTCCGAACAAACGGTTGCATCAAATCATACCACCTACCACAGTCGACAACCACTCATTGACTAAGTTCACAGCTCCAAACAGGACACAAACCTAAACTCACGAGACTATCCATAACACAACCTTAATTCCCAGTAGCGTACTCTCAAGAGGAGCTATCTACCAAAACCAAACCATGAACCATGCTTCAACTACACCCGAACAAAATCTGACTTATACAAATGCTAAACAGTTATCAACCAAGGTCAACTCCACGTGGCTAACCCCAACTTCCCAAGAAGTTCCACTGTACACCATGCGGTCAACACTCAACCCACAACCTTACCTCTCAGTAACCAACAGCAACTGAGCACACATCTAAGACCCAAACCATGGCCTCGCCCTCTTCAAGGATACATAGTTCATATACATAAGAAATATAGAACATAAGATGCAACACGTCACACTAACATAAACATCAACCACATAATCATGCTAATACTTATCCAAAAATGATCATGCAAACACATCACACATACCGAAGAGAACCAACAAGAGTGACACATCAATCGGGATAACCTATTTAGATTTCTTACTAGAAAACACTTCGGCTAAACGCATTTCTAACTTAACTTCCAAATTTGTTAATCCAAGCACCCGAAGGCTAGACTAATCAATTCTAAGGTTCAACCCCCATGCTCACATATACACCAAATTCTTATGCTCATGTTATAGAAACATCTAAACGCATACAATCATGCACACGTAATCAACCTCACATTGTGATGCGCCTCATTCTCATTGCTCTTAGGTATTCGAACCAAGAGCTCTAATACCATTCCTAACAACCCAAACCCGGGATCTTACTCTCAAGGTAAGAAGTCATACATGCATTAAATATATCGTCCTCATGCTTACAATATAAGGTTCCAAACCAAAGAAAAATATGTAAAACATTACATGATCCAAAAAGAACAAAAGGAAGACTACAGATCTTTTGCCCCTTCTGGCTCCAAATCAACCTGCATTATCATATGCACCTGAAAAATATTTCCAAATCCCACATCGTGAGCTAAAGCCCAGCAAAAACTAGACAAACAGGTAATAAAAGATAAATATGCCAACAGAATAATATGAATGTTACGACTTTCCCGAGCCTCGAAAATAGTTTTTCATGATCAAAACAAAATGCGAAAAGATTTGAAATTTTTGATTCACACGAGCCTCAAAAAAAGGTTTGTAACAACCAGATGCAGCACATGTAACTCACGTGACACACGTAACACATGCAACCCGTGCAACACATACAACCTGGACCACATTTTAGCCCCTCATGATCCATGGAGACATTTTAATGACCACATTTTCGTCCCTCAATATGCATGAATGCATTTTCATGACCATATTTTTGTCCCTTAATATGCATTTCATGGGTTTTCACCGTAGGACCACATATCTACCCCTCATTATACATGAATAAAACCTGAGTTTTAATGCTGAAAACCACGTACAAACACCACGTCTAACAAAACCACATCATTCCCAAAGAATGACAACAAAACGAAAACAAACCCTCAAGGCTTCATCACGACCAGCCAGAAAAAGGAAAGAAAAACACCCCTTACAGGAGTTCAGTTGACTGGACACCACTATTCAGTCGATTGAAAAGCTACTGGAATCTCAAGAAAATTCTAGTGTCTCAGGTTAGTCGACTGAACCACCAACTTCAATCGATTGAACCACCTCATTGTCTATTCAGTTGACTGAACTCCCCACTTCAGTCAATTGAATGTGAGAGAAAAGAAAACCCTAACCGACAGAAAAGGCTTTACAGCCCCAAATCGAAGCAAGCAAACCTACCTTTTGAAAACCATGGACATACACGAGTACAACAACATGTAATAAACTACAAAAACCCAATAACCTCGTAAAGAACACTTTGTAAACCTTTTTGTCCAATTAAACCCATTTCAAGAACCAAAAACCAATTTTTACAAACATAAAATGACTTGTCATATATTTTATAACGGTAAAAACACATACAATTTCACGTAGCACCCCTTTAAGACATGAGAGTCTAGGATCCTACCTCGTTGAGTTAAAAACTCGACATTTCAAACTCTATGAAAAAATAAACTTCGTCGAAATGAGATTCCGTCGCGAAGTCCTCAGCGAGGATAACAAGGATCCGCTATCCGCTTACCAAAAATTAAGCCTGAACCCAAAGAAAATCTAGAGAGAAAGTGGAGCTTTTGGTTTGAAAAAGAAACTAGTTTCAAAAATATCCTCAAATATCTAACCATGGCTGATATTTATAGGGCCCACCGATTTTTTTTTTGAACCACAAAGCCCAACGGTCTCAACATCCAACCCAACATGTATTTATAAGCTCGAACATGCATAAAATGCATATAAACATGTTATAGTAAAAACAGTAAACAACATGTCGAAAAATATTTTACAATTTAAATGGGACAGGGTCTCACACCGATGAACCCCACTAGTGGGGATCTGACTGGGGGCAGCCAGTGTCTGTCAATGTTAAGCTACTCAAAGGTTTTCAGGAATAGGATGTCTGCTAAGCTCCCATTTTCTATCAGTATTTGCACTACCCGGTAGTTAGCCAGTACCATTGTGAACAACAAGGGGTCATCATGGGGATGCTGAACCCCTTCTCCAAGAAGGTGATCGCCTCCTCTCTTGCGTTTGTCTGGCTTCTGAGTGAGCTACTGGTGGTGAGGACCTCTATCGGTACCTCGGCTTTCAATTTTCTCGAATGGGCCTTTCTTGAGGAGCTGGTGTCTCCCCCTCTAGCAAACCTGCCAGATATCACACGGACCTCTCTAGCTATTTCTCAGTCGGTCGAAGGCTCTTCTCGTGCTGTACTTTGCCATTCCTTTCTTGGTCGATCAGTCACAAACCAGCATAGCTGACCTCTCCGGATCGGTGTCTCTATCTGCCCCTTCAGATCAAAATAGTTCTCTGTGTTATGCCCATGGTCCTTGTGAAACCTACAATACTTGTCTTAGTTCCTTTGGTCAGGTGTAGTTTTCAATTTCCTTGATCATTTCAAATCAGGGTCGTCACATATCTGTAACTAAACCTGGTCAATGAGTGTGTTTAGGGGGTGTACCTCTCGAATCGAATGGAGGGAATTCAAGGTTTTTTGATGTCTAAGTGCCTAGGATTCCCCCGTTCGTCCTCTCTCGACCTCCTTAGTCGATTTACCTCATTTGGTCCCTGGCGCTCGGACTTTGTCTCCTGATCGGGTCTGACTTTGTCTTTCTGTGCATTCATTGCGTCTTTTGTATTCATATGCCTATAGGCTTTAGCCATCAGCTCGGCCATACTCTCAGGTGGTGCCTTAAATAGAGGAAACAAGAATTTTGTGGGTTGTAGGCCCCCCATGAACACCACCTAAGCCCATTTGTCGTCTATATCATCGACCTGGAGTTCCCCTGCGTTGAACCTGGACACGTAGTCCCTGAGTGACTCTCTGTTTGTCTGTTTGACATTCAGTAGATAAGTGGTCAACCGACGATGCCTCTATCCTCCAATAAAGTGCCCTATGAGCAGTTTACTGCGCTTCTTGAAGGTGCTGATGGATTCCATCTTGAGACGACTGAACCAGACGTGGGCTGATCCTTTCAGGGTAATAGGAAATGCTCGGCACATGATTTCATCTAGAATTGCATGGAGGTGCATGAAGGCCTTATAGGTCTCCAAGTGGTCCATGGGTTTTTCATCCCATCAAAGGCCTTTATTTGGGGTAGTTTAAACTTTGATGACAGAGGATCCATCATTATCACTGGCGAGAATAAGAGGTCAGTCCTTTGCACAAGCTCATCCACACCCCTGGCCTTTTTGTCCCTCACTGCCTCCACAACATTTTCAAGTTGTTCCCTCATTCACCTCAGTTCAAGTTCAATCGTGACAGTGACCTTAGACTTGATGTCTGAGTAAGCCTTCCCTGCGCGGTGAGGATCCCCAACTTTTGGGTTAGTTTGCAGACCTTCCACCTCCTTCCGGTCACGAAGGTGGTTGGCATTGCCCTTAAGCCCCTGCCCCTGTCCGAGGAGGGCATTGTCATTGACAAGATTAGGATGGCCTAGAGCTTCATGATTTTGGGGAGCAAGGTTAGTCGGAGCGAGGTTGGCCTCACAGATTCCTGGGAGCCTGACCTAGATGGGTGGGGGTCCCATTGCTTGAACCTCGAATCACGAGTGGAGAGCGCGTGTCTGTTGCGCTAACCCCTAGACCAGATGGGTCAAATCAACCAGCTATTGATCAATGCGTGGGTTTTTGGCACCGTTCGTTGCTAGAAGGTGTTGGCGATTATTGTCAGAGGTCATTGCTCATGTTTCTACAATCGAGTGTATCAAATGAGGGAGGAAGAGTTTCCCATTGATAGCGCCAATTGGTGATGGCTCGATGGTTGAACCAAGCGAATTGGACTCACTACTAGTTATGATGCCTCCTTCGATTAGACCTGAAAGGACAAACATCAAGACTAACACCGGAGGGGTACTAGCCAAATATCCTCCGATGCCTAACTCAATTTCTATATGATCTTAAATGACTGGAAGTAATGAGTCATTAGTCATACTTGTATTGGAATTACCATCATTCATTTATAGGAGCACTATGGACTTGATTAGGAAAAATCCCTTATATCTCTGATCAATCTTCTCGCGTATTTGGAGGGTCCATAAATCGTGAGAGTGGGTTCCTAAACTATCAGAAAAAATCAAGAGACAACAGATAACGTCTCGATCGCCCCTTACTATTCGGTATTCTCGAGGCCAACCCTCATATCCGACCAACTAGTTCTGAGCGACCTCTGACCAGTCAGTCTGTCAGTACCGACCCCCACCATTATTTTTAAAGAAGCACGTATTGTATGTGTTATTGTTAAAAATATTTAATTATGTTCTTTAATTACTATTATTGTTTTTAGTTGGTATTTTTGCTTGACATGTTAAATATAATTTTTTTAAAAACAAATTACAATAATTTTTTTTATATTTTTTAAAAAATTAATTTTAAAAAATTTGTCTCAAAGTTTTACAACCTTTCAATCGACTAAACTGCCTAACTAAACCGCATATTGAAATCACCTAGAAACTTCACCCAACATGCTAGTTTTGACAATCAGTATGTAAACAACATATTGAAGAGAAAAACACAACTTACCAAAAGAGAATTGGTAAAAGAAATTTCTATAATTCTTCATAACCTACGCGGGCACACCCCTAATTTTAGGACTTTTATGTCATTCAAAGAAAACTATGACAAAAAGAGATTGTTTTTGTTTAGGTTTTTTTTTTTACAATAGTTTTAAATTTCTTGTATATTTCAAGAAAATTTTTCATAATTTTTAATTTTTACTTATGGGAAAAAATAATTTTATAAAACAAAAAAAAACTTATTTTAGAAAAATTATATTTTGGTATTTTTAACTTCCATTTTTTAAGTGTTCAATTTTTATTGGTCCCATTTGAGATAAATTTTGATATTTTTGTTTACCTTTATTTTTTTTATTTTTTATTTTGGTTTTTTTGTCTTTTGACTAAAATTTTTACTTGTTTGAATTGTCTTGATGAAAGAAATTGATAATGTCAAATTTCTTTATCAAAAAATTAAAAAATAACTAAAATAAGTAACATATAATCCAACATATTGGTGGTGTTTATTTTATCTAGTGGAAAATAGATATTCTTTTGTCTTATTTGAATTTTCAAAATTTTAATTAGTATAAATGTGAGATCCTAACATGTTTTTTTTTTCGACGCGCGTTTCGTGTTTATGTGATAATATATTTTTTATATATTTTTGATGCATCATCGGGGTTAGATATGCATGTGGGGCGGGTTTATGAGGCCTGAAATGTTACGGTGCAAATTTTAAAAAAAATTTAAAAAAAAAATATTTTGAAGGCCTATAAATATCTAGAATTAGATATTTTCAAAAGATATTTACAAAATTTCTCCAGTAAGTTTTTTTTTTCTGCTTTCTCTCTAAGTTCTCGGGGGCTCGGCACTCGGCGCTCGATTTTTAACAATCCAACAGTAGATCCTTGCTTTCGGCACAGTGGGCTATGCGTTCATCCAAACAGAATTTTATTTCGATAAAACTCGATTTTGCACGTGGTTCGAGGCATTGAGTTTTTAACTCACCGAGTTAGGATTCTAGACTCTCATGTCTTATAAGGGTACTACGTGTAATAGTGTGTATTTTTAACGGTTAGATTGCTGTAGATCTGATTTTATGATCAAGTTGGATTTTTGGGTTGAAATCCATTTTTTTCGGCGATTTTGGGTTTTTAGTTTTTTCTTTCGAGGTTTTATGGTGGTTCCAGGTTTGGGAATGTTCGAGGGTGTCAAGAAGGTGTTTGGAGGCTTGATTTTGTGGTTGAGATAGTGGTTTGTGTGTGTTTGAGTGTTTGGGGGCTTGCAACACTCCAGAACAGAAAATCTGGGTTTTTCTCGGGTGATAGCTCGCTTGAGCGCCCGATGTCTGTTCTAGCGGACTGGTTGCGCTGAGCCATTTTGTTTTGATACTATCTCCCTCATCCGAACGCAGAGTTGGGTCGTTCTTGTACTCAAATCGAAGCCCCAGAAGTCTTCTTTCCAATGACACCTCTCAAACCTTAAAATTCTTTTTGTAGAAAAAGTAATGATCAAAAGAGTGAAGGCATGTCAAGATTTCTAAACCATTTTTCATCCATTTTTGGCCGAATGTTGGAAAAAGGTTGTTTTTCATCCTTGTGGGCCCTTTCTACCAAGTTTCTTGTTTCTTGGTGTGTCATGGGTTTGTGTGAGCCTGTGTGTGGGTTCACGTTTCTGTGTTGGGTGTGTGTGGGTCTGAGTTGGCCGTGTTGGGTGTTAGTGTTTTGGTGGTTGGGTTCTTGGTTTGGGTTTCCTCCTTGCGTTGATCACTTGAGTGGTGGTTGTGCGCTCGAGCAGACTGGTGGCTGAGATGTATGTCGGTTGGTGACCGCTCGAGCGGTGGTTGAGCGCTCGAGCGGTGGAGTGACAAAGATGTATGTCGATAGAGGACCACTCGAGTGGTGGTTAGGTGCTCGAGCGCTCGAGTGGTGTAGCCTTTGGGTTAGGCGTGGTTTTGTGGATGTTGGGTTATGTGACGGGTGGCGTCGCGATGTGAGGTTATATATAGCTATATGCTTTATAATTGGTTTTATGCATTTATAATTCTCGTTTATTTATGCATGATGTAAGACGGAAATGTGGTCTTACGTGATATTGGGTTGCATGTGACGTGCTTGTGAAATGTAGCGATAGTACGTGGGTTTATGCATTTAATTCCTGGTTAGGTTATGCATAGATGTATGAAATGTGATAGATGAACATGTGTGGTTCGATGATATGTTAGCCTTAACTAATGAAGGATGAAAACGTGGTCCAATGTTAGCTCTAGCTAACGAGGCATGTGTGTGTGCATGTGCATAAATCGGGTGAATAGAAACGTGGTCCTAACAATGCACTTGTGTGCGAGTATTAGAGGGACAAAAACGTGGTCCTGACGATGTTAGATGGGGCAGTGGTCCTTCGGTGAAAGCCCGAGAAGATTCTTATGTTGAGTGGGTTCGCTATGGTCCCTCGAGTTGATCCCCGTAAACGTGGTTTGTTTAGCTTCGTCCAACGGTTGTGGAAATTCGTAAAGAAGTCAGTTGTCTTTGTGAATGGTGGGGTGCTCTGTACCTTCGGGTTGAATTCCCATAAATTAAGTCAGTTGCCTCTGTTAATGGCGTTGTTGTTGTAACTCCGTATAGAACTTGTCATTACCAAGCCAGTCTGTGTGACTCGGGTTTAGGGTAATGGATAGGAGTCTACAGTTGTTACCATTGTATGTGTTTTTACTATTTTTCCTTAATCGTGGCATAATATCTGTTAGGATGATATGCATAGTTTCAAGGATTGAACGTGATCTTAAAGATAGTGCGTGTGATGCATATCTGTTATGTGTTGGGTGTGTTGTTCGTGGTGTGTTGAGCGTAGTGCATGTGTTGCATGAGTAGCTTGTTGGGGCTTGGTAGAGTTGGCTTAGATATATGTCCATGTGCTGTATGTACATATATATCTGTTATCTTTGGCACTCGTGCGAGTCATGCTATCAAACTGTTTTAAGGCTTGAAAGAGAGTCTAAAACTGCACCTCATTTTTGTAACATGTTTAGCTTATATTGCATGTGCTTGTCTAGTTTCTGCTGAGTTTCGACTCACGGTGTGGGATTTGATTTTCTTCAAGTACCGGTCACGCAGGTTGATCCGGGGTTGCTAGAGGGGTGGGAGAGCTGTAGTCTTCCTTTTTGCTAGTTTTAAACATGTATGTGATAACATATTTTTCGGTGTTGGGGCCGTATAATATAAGCCATTTGGCGATTATATACAATGCATGTATGGTTTAATTTGAGAGTGTATTCTCAGGTTGTGTGTTATATTTGGCGATTTATGGGTGTTTCACATGACCCGGAGTTTGGGGCGTGACAATAAATTTTTTACTTTTTTAATTCTTATATCAAAAGAAATCTAAAAAGATTTTTTTTTGTCAAAACTGAAAAAAGTTCACTAAAAATGAAAAAAAAAATATTGTCGTAGTTAAAAATAGTAGTTTTTGAGTTTTTTGAACTTTTAATTTTTTAGTAAAACTTTTTTATTTCTACATTTTTTATAACGAGAGAAATCTAAAAAATACAAAAATTTAAACTAAAATTATAAAAATTTGTTAAACATTAAAAATAAAGTACTTGGCAGAAATTTTGACAAACACTGTCACTAACTTGTTTTTGGATGTTATTATCTTTTTTTTCCCTAAACTATTTCATATTACTCGCCTCAATAAAATGAGTGGAAATAATATAATAATTTTTGTAAATAATAATTTTAATAAAAATTAAATTAATTATTATCCTATATTGTGACATTATGTTTTTTGTTCAACGAAAATACAGAAACTGAAATCAAGCTAAAGCCTCAAAATAGGAACACTAAGTAGATATTCGACATGAAGATCTATAACCTCTAGTGGAAAGTAACAAAGGATACCATTGTCGGGATTTTAATAGCTTAAATCTCTTACGCAGCGAAAACATGAGCATAGACTACAATCCAGACAAATTAAATAGAGAACAAGAACACTTACAAGAACACAAGAATTTTTGTGATTCGGCTGACTGTCTACCTCTGCGGGACAACAAGAAAAATAATCCACTATTATCAATAAGGATTACAATCACTTTCTCTCACACTCACAGTGTATCTGTGAGATCTGATTCCATTTTATTTCCACAATATTTATTTGATGTGTTGATTATTGTTTTATCGTTTGAGAATAGCATATGCTTATATGTGTTATGCATGTGTGGGTTCTTTGTTTGGTTTTCACCCAGCGATGACTGCTCAAGCGATGGCTTGTTCGCTCGAGCGGGGATGTGGCAAAGAGTTGGGACAATGGGAGGACTGCTCGAGCAGGGCTCTATTCACTCGAGCAGATAGCCTGGTGCAAAAATTTATAAAGACAGCTTATGTCTTGATTTTTGAGCCAAACCTTGTTCTATAAGCTTTTCTTCTCTCTCTACTCTAAACCTTTACCTTCTCTCTAGCTTTTTGGTGGGCCCGGGCTTAGTTTTTGACGATCGAATAGCAGCACCTGGTTATCCTTGCTGAGGGTTTCGCGTTCATCCGGATGAAATCTCGTTTTGTTGAGGCTCGTTTTTCGTTGGAGTTCAAAGCTTCGAGTTTTAACTTGCCAAGGTAGGTTCCTAAGCTATCATGCTGTTAAAGGGTACTACATATAATTATATGCATTTTCTATCATTTTAAAATACTATAAATGTTGAATTTTGTGTTTAAACTATGTTTGTTTGGGTAAAAAGAAAGTTTTGCATACATTATGGTTTATTACAAGTCGGTGGACGTGTAGATGCCCGTGGTTTTCAAAAAGGTGATTTGAAAATAGAGGAATTTATGTAAAGTTATGAAAACCTAAGTTTGGAGGTTTGGGGCTAACCTTGGGTTTGAGCCTTGGTTTTTAAACGTTATGGTAAAAACGGTGGAAACATTTTGAAAATGTGGTTTGGTCTCCATGGTTAAATGGATGATGTGGCAAATACCGTTGGACGTTTTGTACATGATTAATGTATGGTTTTGAACGTTTTTGTAGTCGAGCTATGTGCTTATTTTTAATGATTCGATAGATGTGCCGTGACAGTGCTTATGTATTTGGCCCGCCATTACTCATCGGTGAAAGTCTAAAAATTTTACGCAAGAAAGTATTTCGCTCCTTCGGGTTAATTCCTGTAAATGAAGTAGTTGCCCCAGTGGGAGGCGTGTGTCGTTCAGACTCCGTATAGAACTCGTCATTACCTAGCGGGTCTTTGCATATCCCGGACTTAGGCTAATCAGTGAGAGTCTATAGTTGTTAGCTCTGTCCCGAATGTGACAGAGTCGGCACATAGGATCATTGTCGATTATCGGAACCAAGTGAAAATTAACTTTTTGTTACTATTTTCTTTAAATGTTGAACATTATTTGCATTGTATGAAATGCGTAGTTTTGAGAATGAAAACCCGTTTTGAGGTTGATGAAGTCAAGGCAAATGCATGGTTCTTTGCATTATACTACGTGATTGCATATCTTTCTTTAATTCATTATAGTTTGCTTCTATTGAGTTTCGGCTCACGTTGTGGGATTTTGAAATCCTTTTTTAGGTGACTGTGATCACGAGAGATGATCTAGTGGAGTCCTATGAGGCAGAAAACTTTTCGTAATTTTCTATTTTGTTATGAAATCATGTATTGTTACATGTATTGCTTGTTCTTGAAAGCATGTTTTGTAAGCCTTGAAGCGATATATTATGCATGTATGGAATGTATGTTTGTTTTGAGAGAGAAATATTGGGTTGATAGTAGTTTCATTGTTCTGGTTTGGGATTTTATGCTTTCAAAGCTTCAATTTTAAGTCGGAGGAGTGATTTCCTTATCAAATAAATATTTTTTCCCTATATTTTGTTTATTCAAATCCCTATTCAAATACCATGTTTATAGGCATCTTTTTGAGACATGAAAATTTGTTTGGTTTCTGACTGGAAAAACTCTTGGGCGTCTCACCACTCGAGCGAGCCTTTGAGCGCTCGAGTGGACAGCTACTAAAACTAAAAGTTGATTTTGTTTTTGAAAAGAAGTTTTGGTTAGCAAAGTTTGGGGGTAAGCCTTTTTTTATCCAAATTAGTATATTTTGTTATTTGTTTTGTAAATAAAATCTCGTTTTCGTTTTAATCTTTAACCTGTCTGGGCTCAGGCGGTTTTAGTGGGTTGTGGCATCCCAAAATAGTGGTTTGGTGGGATTTTTACATGATCCTGGGTTTTGGGGCATGACAGTGTCTGTGACCTTAGACTTGAGTCTCTCGTCATCTCTCTACACACTCTCTAGCTTTTCACCCGAGCCTCTTAAGTGTATAAACATTCTTAGGTTTCTATGAAACATAAAAGTCTTATATATTAAACCCCTTAGGTCAAAACTTAACTGTAGCCACCGCACAAAAAATTGCTACTGCACCTAAATCGATCGATCCGTTTTTAGACTGATCGATCCATCAAAGACAGGTCTCGATTTCTCTGTCTTCTACAGAGACCCTGTGCCTATGTCAACTCACTTTTCAGCCCTCTAATGTTGTCTGGACGTCCTACCGAGCATAGATACCAAAATTCGAGATATTAAACCAACAATCTCTACTTTGGCTCAAATTTCTAAATCATCACCATCTTGAAGATCTATCGATTGCCTCGTCTTGCACCCCTTTTATGGGTATGGGTACTCTACCCTCTATGTTCATCAAACTGAATGAACCTGGACCAGATTCAAGCCACATTTGAACTTAGCCCTCATGCAATCAACAGTCTTCTCATTCTTTGACGATTTTCTGAACTCCATTTGTCAATCTTCTGTGGTAACTCTACCTTCTCTGACACTGCTACTTGCCCCTGATCATTTCTTGATCTTTCTGTAGCCTTCTAGTAAGACAAAGGGTTCCCACTGCACTATTCTTGTTACTGTTGTCTTGAACCACAATCACCCATTTTTCTGAGTGAACTTGTTAAACTAAGGTCCACCTTGACTGATGTACTCTGCTTTTGACTTTCTGACATATTCTACTTTTCAACTTAACCAAGCTCCAAATGTCTCTGTCTCGTGTCGTCCTTGTTGGAATCAGTCTGTTTGATAGCATTAACCCTACCTATCACCGTGTCCCTACCAATCTGTAGAGATTCCCAAATTTCTTCCCCTTCATTATAATCATAGCACCTTTGCTAACTTCCATTGCTTCATATTTTCTTATGTACCCGTAACCCAAAGGATCCAATGTCCCTAAAGAAATCAAATATTTCTTTAGTCCTAGAACATGCCTGACATTCTTCAAAGCTCTTACAACCTCATCAAACATTCTTATTTTTACTGTACCCATTCTAATGGCTTGACAAGCCGTGTCATTTTCTATTAAAACTATACCCCCAATGCACAGCTTATACATGTCAAACCATTCTTTGGTTGGACATATATGGTATGAGCATCTTGAATATAATATTCATGACTTCAACAAAAAAATCAAAATCTAAAAAAACTAAAAGTGCATATCTGTCTACTTCACTATTTGACGATTTTTCGATAAAACTAATGGACTCTGTAGATGCTTTTCCACCTTTTTTTTTCTTTTAGATGTTACTTCAATTCTTGGCATAGGCTCTTAAAGTGATCAGTTTTGTGGTAATAGAAGCATTCCGCGTTCTTCCTTGCATGTGACTTGGACTGAGATCTCTCTCTAGTGGAACCCTTCTCACTGGATCTACTCATTCCTCTACTTGACTCAAACTTAGCCAACAACAGTCCATCTACATTTGATTTACCATCCATCTTCATCTTCTCATGTGACAAAAGAGCACCAGTGATCTCTTTAAGTTTTAGAGTGTCTTTTCGTATATTAGAGTCATCACCAGATGATCATAAGATGTTGAAAGCGATGCCAACAGAAGTATTACCTTCTCCTCATCAACAGCATTTACTCCAAACCCGAATAACTATGTGATGAGAATACTAAATACGTTGAGATGTTCCAAAAGATTTGTACCTTCCCTCATCTATAGTCCATACAGTTGTTTCTTCATGTATAACTTATTGACCAAATTTATTTTCATGTAGAGACCTTTCAGCTTCTATTAGATCTTGTGCGCTGTCTCCAAATTAAGCACATTGTGAATAATCTCGTCTACCATATTTAACTTAATCGAACTCGCGGCCTTGGAATAAATAACCTCTCAATCATCATTGGTTATCTTATCTGGCTTTCTTGCCTTGTCGAGTAAGGCCTTGGAGACCCCTTACTAGATAAACAGATCTTTCATCCGTCTCTGCTACATGGAGAAGTTATTCTTTTCGATAAACTTCTCGTCTTCATATCTGATGTTCACCATCTCTACTGCAGTCTTGTGACCAAGCCTTTAACTTTGCTCCGATACTAGATGGGCTTTTAATGGCTTAAATCTCCTACGCAGCGAAAACAAGAACGTAAGTTACGATCCACACAAATCAAATAAAGAATAAGAATACGAGAATTTACATGGTTCGACTGACTGCCTACCTCCACAAGACAATAAGAAAAAGAATCCACTATTATCAATAAGGATTAAAATCACTCTCTCACACTCACACTATATCTGTGGCATCAGACTTGAGTTTCTCACCGTCTTTCTACACACTCTCTAGCCTTTTATCTGAGCCTCTTAGGTGTATAGACGCTCTTAGGTTCTTATAAAACATGAAACCCTTATATATTAAGCCCCTTAGGTCAAGACTTAACCTTAGCCGCTACATAAAAAATTATTGTTACACTAAGACCAATCGATCTGTCTTTAGGCTGATCGATCTGTCAAAAATATGTCTCGGTTTCTCTGTCTTCTGCAGAGATCCTGCACCTATGTCAGCTCACTTTTCAACCCTCTAATACTGTCCGGACATCTTACCGAGCATAGATACCAAAATTCGAGAAACTAAAACAGTAACCATCCTAGAGTCTTGATCTGCACCCCAATTGACGAGACGGTCCGCAACTCTATTGCCTTCCTATAAATGTGAGTAATGGAACAGTTGAATTCATTCAACATAGCTTTGCATTCTAGAACGAGAACTTTGTACGAAAAATTATGTGAAGGACCATTCTTGATAAGATTGATTACGGTTTATGAATTTGATTCCATAACAACTTTCCTCAGCCCATGTCTAGCAATCAGTTTTAGCCCATGAAAATACCCCAGAGCTTTCTTCGAAACTCGTGCACACGGGAAGTTTTCCATATAAGCTCAAGACCTTGTATCCACGCTCCTCTCGAATCACACCACCAAATCCTACCAGACCCAAGTTCTTCCGCAAGCATCTATCTGTGTTGAGTTTAAGTCTTCCACTACCTGAAAAATTCTAAATCACAAAAATACTTGGTTTAGACAATGAGGGAGTGGAAACACCAAAGGCAGAGGTGATCTCTAATACATATTTATTAATACTTTGGACCACCTTGTGGGCCATATGATTAATATTATCAAAAACTTTTCTACTTCTTCTAATTCAAATATTCCATAAAAAAACAGTAAATAACACATTTTAAAAGCAACCAAGGGGGGTGAAAGCTGAATTGCTGAAATCGAAACCCAACCAATCTCTTTAGTTACCGTCAACCTCATCTTGCAAATCTTGAAAAGCAGATAAATTAGTCCAGATATCCTTATTAAAAGTAGAGTTTACAAAGAGATTAGAAATATCTTCACAATGGCTAGCACATCTAGGACATATATATAGAATTATTAGAAATGCCCCTCACAACCCCATGGAAGTTAGTCAATAATTTGTTAAGCATGCAAGTCGAGAGAAAACTTTTTAATCTATGGGGCATTTTAAACTTCCAAATACTATTCCAAGAACCAACTCTACAAGTCTCTTTAGCCAAAAGAAAATATGCTCCCGGAATGAAAAATGAATCATTACTGTTAACGATCCAAAAAAGAAAATTTTTTATATTAACACTCGAGGAGATAAGCACCCTCGTGCCATTGCGAGCGGCAACGAAAGGAAGAAAAAAAGACAGGAAGGGACAAAGACCCCTCCTGTGCACTAATTGATAATTTTCATGTGACTCCTCCGGTCTCTTTTATTCGGTTATTTATTCGGTATTTTTAATAGTATTATGTATTAATTTCAATTATATTCATATTAAATTAATTTTGTAGTGATAAATTTTATAATAAACACGTGATAATTTATTTTTATTAAATAATTAAAAAAATATAATTTATATAATATAAATTAAAATTATTTATTTATTTAAAAGGCATACATATAATATTGTCCATGGGAATCTCCCAGATTATTGATAATTTGCTCTTTCATTCTCTTCCTCACATTTCTCGATGCTCTCTCTCTCTCTCTCTCTCTCCCTTCTCTTATTCTGTGCCATCCCCACATGATTTGTGTCGTCCAATTTTTTCACCTTAGTCAAACCGGTTCGAGTAACTAAAAAAATTCCCGGCCGGTTCAGTTTTGGTAGGCTTCAAGTAGTTGCTTCCTACCCATTTCTCGTTTTGTTTTTCGGCTGCCCCTCTTTGTTTTTTTATTTTTTTTTATTGTTATGTATAAATTTTTGTAGCTCTTAATAACAAATAGATTTTTTCAAAATATAAAATATTAAAATATTAAAATATTATTTTTATTTTTTACTTTTTTGATTTTTAGTTAAATAATTCATCAACTATTTTGTCACATTATTTGTAACTCTTATTATTATCATCATTTTAAAATATATAAACTACTTTCGATTTATTTTTACCTTGTTATTTTTTTAAAATTTTTTTTTCACTCTGTCCCAATCAAATAAAGAATAGACCGTGCTACTATTTTTTATCTTTTCTTTTCACTCTGTCCCAATCAAATGAAGAATTGAGATAAGACACCACATTCATACCACTGTCATGCTTGATTGCCATTTCTATTTTAGTTGCCTTATCTATTTTTAGAGCAATGTTTGTGATGTTATTATTGCATAAAAAATAATTAATTAAAATCGAGTAAAAACTACTACTCCATATAATAGTTGTTAAGACCAAGTATTGTTTCAATAAGAAGAATAACGTTACAGTATTTTTATATTATATAGTTTTTAAATTTAATTCGAAACAAAAGTTGAATGAATGTATAAAATATGATTGACTTGAATGACATAAAATAATAAAAACTAACCTTAAAATTATGTAAAAGTGAAAAGTATTAAGATTCGAATCCACCCTAACCTCACAAAAATAAACTTAAACGGATCGATTATGAACCTAAACTATTTACTCGCACAATATCTATTATGGCTACAAGCATTGACGGACTCAAAAGGATTAACAATAACCAAACTTGGCAAAAATTATTTTTGGTGGCACGAGTTGCCTTCAACAAATTTGGCATAACTCGTCCTTACAATTAAAGCATAACTTATATCACGTTCACAAATAAGATATTGTATAACTCGATACTCATAATCACAAAAAAAATAAATATTAAAATCAAGAATATTTATTAGAGAAAACACAAAACTTGTCGATCAAGAGTTATACACATCAAGTAAAAAGAATAAAATTCACAATAAAATATAGAGTTCAAACATTGCTTGGCTAAGTTTTCATCAAGAACTCCTAAGGAAACCTTCTAGCCATTCATGAATGTAGCCGATGATGCTGAGTTCTTGACCACGCGTGCCATTAGAAGACCTTCTGGAGGAGCTGCCACCCTTCTTTTGCTTCTTTTCACAAATTAGAGAACTTCTTTTCTGTCTTCTCTTCTTCCTTTTTTAGGATCTCTCTATTTGACCTAATTTTAAAATTTGTGTAGTCTTAATTTCTTGACCACCGTTCAGATGGGTGAAAACTTCCTAACGAAAATAACAAATGACTATTTTTGCTATTTTCTTTATTCCATTACATTTTTCGCCTTTTTGTTTTCTCTGATGCTCACTCTACAAATATTTACAAAAAGCGTATTATTAACACAAAAATGAGGGTTTTACTAGTGTAAATTAAGGATTTAAATTGCACATTTAAGCACCTATCAATTTGTTAAAACAACATTCAAACGGTAATAAATAAATAAAAATGAGTAAATTGCACTGTTGGAAATCAATATAAACTTTTTATATGTTTTTGTTACCAAAAATAGTTTTTGAGAGATTAATTAAGAAACAATTATTGGGAAGACAAAATTAAAATTTAGACGATTGTTTGTGCCTCAGTCTTATTTTAAGATTTCATTAAATATATAAAAATTGGCCATTAAACAAATGAATATACACCCCAAATAAATATTGAACACTACCAAATACAACCTCTGTGTGGGATAGAATGTGATGTCATTTTACAATTAATATTTTACACGTATTTATAATTTAGAATTAATAAATATAAATTTTTATATTTTAAGGTATAAGATTAGAATATTAATAAATATTTACAAATTTTCTTTAAAGTTATAATCGTATTTTTTGGCTATAATCTATCAATTTATAATTTTATTTACAACAAATGCCATTGTTAATACCTCGTGCTTTTTGTCTTGAAGTAACATTTTTCATCTTTTAAAATATTTAATGTGGGTAATTTGATATTTAACCAAATATTATTATATTTGATTGCGCATTTAGACAAAAAAAAATAGCATTCTTGATAAAGAATAATTTTTTAATGTAAGCAATTTGACATAGCAGTTCTTCGTATACAAAATCAATCACAAAAAATTATTTTAGTCATCCATATATATATATAGAACTCACAATATATACAAGTAAGCTTCACATACATGTAAATGATTAATATTACTTTTTATAGTTAATTTTCTAATTAGATCATGTGTACATAGATTTTTTCTTCACATAATCATACCCATCTCCGACGACATGTCAAAATGGTCTTGGAATATTTATAATTTAGCATAAGTAGTGTTCACAATTCGATTTGATTTTTTGAGCTAAATTAAAAGTAAAATTATTTTTGAATTGTTTTTAAAGTTTAAGAATCGAAACTAAACTGTATGCATTATGGAACATAACCAAACCAATAAATAACGGTTCGCTTTCGGTTTGAAACTACAATTTTAAGAATAAATATTTGTTATATATTTTTTGTTTTTAAATTGTGATATCCTAGTACTATACCGCATTGGAAAGGGAGAGGAAGTTCCTGAGTTATAAAAGAAAAACTTTGGACCCCTACATAACAACGAGATATTTTTTCATGTGACAAAGATTCTAGTAGAACTCTGTTAAACGTGCTCACGTTGGAACAATGCAAGAACATGTGATTTTTTGAAAAAAACAAAACCGTGAAAATTTCACCCAAAGCGAACAATATTATTATCATGAAAAAGATCGGAGTGTTACAAATGGTATCAGAGCCGATTCTTCCCACTTCCAAGTGTATTCTCCTTCCGTTTCGCATGCCATGCGGGTGAGCTACTAAGTGGATGGATCGTTAATAATTAGCAAGCTATCGGAGCTAGCAGGTTATTGCACGGAGACGTGCATTCCAAAGGGGGTGGAATGTGACCTTACATAGTAACAAGACATTTTTCCAAGTAGTAGAAATCTTAGCAGAATTTAGTTAAATATGCTCACGCTGAAATAATACAGGGATTGGTGATTTTTTGGTAAAAATAAAATCGTGAAAGTTTTACCCAAAATGGACAATATTATTGCCATAAAAAGGGTTAGGTGTAAATAAACATTTTTATATTTGTTTGTTTTTTAATTATTTTTTTATCCTTTTAATTTATATTATTTTATTTTAGAGTTTATTTTACTGCTTGTATTATATTATTACAAAAAGAGATTTTCATATCTATAAATTATGAATTATATTTTTTTATCTATTATCAATAATTTATGAATTATATAATATTACGATGTTATGAGAAAAAATAAAAATTAAATAATATAAGAGGTGAAATATAAAAAAAAGAGAAGATGTAAAATAAAATAAATAATATTTTTAATTTTCTTATATATAATAGGAATATAAAAATAAATAGGTAACAAGAGATTAGGTTCAATATAATTTTCTAAACTTAATTTAAGAAATAGTTCGTAATTATTTAGAACCGAATTCAAATTATTTATTAAAAAAATCGAACTAAATCATACCCTTTGAATTGATTCAAACCAATTTAATGGTTTCATAGGTTTCTTAAACACCCCTTGTTGAGCATGTGAGGGAGTAAAAAATTTAGTAAGATAAGAACTTATCGATTTATAGGTTTTGTTTTGTAATTTAGTTTTAAGTTATGTTTTTGTTTAAAAAGCTTGACCTTGATTTTATTTGGATAATTAATTTATTTGTTTATTTATTTATTAATAAATAAGTCAAAATATAAATAAATTATTTTGTTTGGGTGATACAAATAAATCACTTTATTTGACTTATTTTTGCTTATTTACTTAAATAAGCTATTTTATTTGGGTGATTTTTGATTTATTGACTTATTTACTTGTTGGTTTAAAATTTAATTTATTTGGTTCGTTTGGGTGACGTTATAAGTCAAACAAGTTATAAATCATGTCATCCAAATAGGCCTTATGTTTTTTTAACCTTTTTAGTTTTAAATCAAAAAAAATAAAAAGTCTGATTTTAAGCCGTGCCAACAGAAAAAAAAAACAAGAAGTGACCTTGTTGGTAATTTAATAGACTTACTTTTAAAATCATAGCAAGGTACGATTTAGAATGAATATTAAAAGCCTCCGTTTGGCTATTACTTTAAAGTTGATTTTTTTGTTTTTGATTTAAAGTTTTAAAAGCCAAAAAAAAAAAATTTTTTATTTTTCAGCTTTTAGCTCATTTGTTTTTAAGCTTTTAACTTTTTTCATAACAATTTTTAATATTACCTTTTTACATATAAAGTCACTAGTTCGGCTTTTTTGGCTTTTTTTTTACATATAAGAGGAGAATTAAAATTTTACATTCGATTTATTTGATTATTTTGGTAACTTTCCAACTAAATAAATTTTTTAATTTTTTAACTTAAAATTACTTAAAATTAAAAAATTAACTTAAAATTAAATTGCCAAACGAACAAAGCATAATTTTGTAGGGGTAAATATGCGATGCTTTTGATATTGGCTGTCTGGGCTAAATTTCAAAATTTTTGCATATTATTTTTTTTGTTTGAATTTTTTTTATTATAATTTTTTTGATTTTAAATAATTTTGATGAGATAAATAAAAAAAATAAAATAATTTGATCAAAAAATAAAAAAAAATACACTAAAGATGAAAATAAGCAATTGGCTTATTTTGGCCTATTTTTATTTTTTGAATTTTTTATATTTTAATTAACAAAAATTTTTTTACTTGTCTCGATAACAAGAGTCTAAAAATATAATTGTTTAAATAGATAATAAATTTTTTACTTAAAAAAAAAAAAAAGAAAGGAAAATACTATAACTACACCTCATAGTGCAGTGCATTTACATTGCATGTATATGCAGCAACTAGAAAAATGTTATAAGTAAATAAAATAAGTAAGCCATATATAATAATTTTCACTGCTATATATATACAGGCAGTGTACAATACATTGTATTATTTAGTGTGCCTAATTTTTCCTATAATAAAAAAATACTAGGGGTCTCCCAATCTTTTTGTGAGGCCACATGACACCATTTTTTTTTTGAAATTAGTAAAAGTAATCATAACTTTTTTTCCTTAATTAATAAAAAATAAATCTATCAACTTTTACTAACTATATAATTTTTTATTTTCTAAATAACTACTCACTCCTTACATGACCACTCACTTTTTACACAATTTCATGTAAATATGCATTTAAAAGATATTATTTTTTTATTTTTTTATTTTTTTATTTTTTAAAATATTTAAAATAAATAAATCATAGTAAAAAATAATTACACAAACATTGAGAGGGTAACAAATTGAATAATTTTATTATAAGTCATATTATCAACTGATAATAGAGTTTTAATCCGTAATAATTTTTTTTACAATTTTTGTCCTATACGATAAAGAATATATTTATCAGTTTAAAAAATTAAAATATTAGTTAAATAAAAATGTATCACTTCTTATTCTTAACTGTTATGATAGATGGATAAATGTATCACTTAGATTTTTTTGCATGTCCAAAATAGAAAAAGATTAATTCTTAAATAGAAACAGATTAAGCATAATATAATTATTTCAAATTTGATATGACTAAATCTGTAAGTGGGTAGTCGACTACTGACATATAAATTTAGAATAATAAATATATAAATAATTATGAGCCAAACTATTATGGCAAATAACTTGAGCTACTCGTAACAAATAATTGAACCGCTTGAGTACACCCGACCTACTCGGATACATCCGAGCAACTCGAGTGCAGTCGCGCTGCTCGATCACATTGATATCTCGGGTGGTCGAGTCACTAGTCACCCTTCTCGTGGTTGAGCCACTAGTCACCCTCTCAAGCGAGTGGTTCAACCTACATGATATCTCGGGTCGTTCGAGTACAGAACTCTATTTTTGCTTCAAGAAATTATTTCTTAACTACATAATCTGAACAATAATCTACTCGAGTCATTCATTGCCCGAGCTACTAACCCCTCTAGTAGCTCGAGTACAATACTTCTACTCAATTCGAGTCGCTCATGAACCGAGCTACTCGTCTCTCAGTAGCTTGGGTACTCTTTCACTTAACCGTGTCGCCTACTCTAACTCAGGTACTCGGTTGATGGCACTAACTACTCATTCCATTGGTGACTTGAATATGAACTACGACGAGAGTTAAGTATTTGAGTCATAGATTCCATGACATGAACCAACCAATAAAGCATAAACAGGTTGAAAGGCCCAAAAGGCTCGTCCACTCGAGTTACTCTAGTAACCTGAGTTGCTCAAGTGGTCCAATTTTACTCTATCAGTCAATCGGACATACAATTCCGAGTTACTCAAGTTACAAGAAGACCCAGACTTGATGTACTCGAATTACTGGGGATCCGAGCTGTTGGGACCCCATATAACTCGGTTAACTGATATCACTGCTCATCGTGCAGAGGTAGAAGACATTCATAGCATAGACTATGAAACGTAACCCTGACTACGAATGAAGACCTTCCATAGCACAGACTATGAAGCATAGCCCTCACTATGAATGAAGACATTCCATAGCACAGACTATGAAGCGTAGCCCTGACTACGACAGTAGCTCTAACTACTTTTCATGGCACAGACCATGAAGACAGCACAAACTGTATTATTACCATGATGCAAACCATGAAGACACCACAAACAGCATTATTATCACGACACGGGTCGTGAAGATAGCACAGACTGAAACGTAGCTCTGACTACCTAATCATGATGACATAACACCGACTATGTGGCTCAACACAGACTGAATAACCAAGATATAGCACAGACTATATGATTATAGATTTCTCTAAGAATCGAAAGACTGTTCCAGAGACAATGAAGATAATGGCAGTACAATCCTGCATGGGACATTGGGAGACATGTGGTTTGGTGGCTAGGAAAAGGATCTGTCGAGCTAGAGGACCCTCCTACTCGAGTCGCTCGAGTGGCCCCCGAGTCATTCGACCTGAGTGGGTCGAGTACTTGACCCAAGCGAGTCGAGTACCCATAGGACATCTGTTGGTCGACTTAGTTGAGTTGGAGTAAAATACTATTTGGTTGATTTTCGGGATAGAGTCCCTTGATTCCCTAAAATCACATTTTATAATTTGAATATATCTCCCAAAGAGTCCTATCCTAATCCTAATATAACTCCTCTGAGTGTTATAAATAGTAGGGATAGTCATGCTTTTGAAAAGATCGAATTTCGAGAGCCAAAAAGCTTTTCATACAGCCAGTACTCCATATTCAATTAGCTTTCTCCTTTACCCTATCTTATCTCTCTCTGTTCTGTGTTTCTGATCACTTCGCATATTTCATCTCTCTAATTATTCTTTATTTATTCATTATTAAAGAACCCTATATTATTTGGCGACTTCTCTGGGAAAAGTGAATTTGTGAATGGTCAATACTCGAAACGGACTACACACGACACCAAAAGTAGCCATGTCAGACGGACATGCACCTACAAACCAGGGCCCATGCTCAAGCGACTCTGATGACGATGCAGGCATCAGCCAACCCTGCTCCTTTGGTTCCTGGAACCCAAGCTCACTTTGCTACGATCACCAATGTCCAAGCAATGTTTTAGCTATAAAGAACAGAGATAGTTTCCATCCTTACCGGATCCAGTTATCCAGCCACCCTAGTCTTTGGTTCTTTTAAATGTGCCCTACGTCGAAGAGTACATGCACCACCGCGACAGGGGGCACAGAAGTGCAGGGGCAGTATTAACTCACCAAGAGTCTAATAGGAGGCTCGAGTTGGTGTTCACCCATTGTCACTCACCTACATTCGGGTCAGGGGATGGTACCCATAGTCGAGCTGTCCCAATTCACACTGATCGAAGGGGTGCTCTACTACCGGACAACAGGAGGACAACTGGAGTGTTACCTCTAGACCCAATGATTGCAGCCCGGGTGAAGGAACAAGCGGCAACTACACAGTTTGAAAACCCCGTGGTATGTCAGGAGGTGTCAAGCTTGTCAAAAACATGGTGATATGATACATACCCCGGTAGTAGAATTTCACAGTTTGAAGACCCCCTGGTATCGGTGGATCTTAGTTGCTATAAAGGCGTTTACAAAATGTGCTATTCATCCAGCATAAAAAATATTGTTCATATCAGATCTCACAAGACTTTGTTGTCCGGGCCTACTGACAAAGTGCTAGGGTCATCAGAAGGCACTCGAATCATCGGCGCGTCCAATTCCTGCTGAGCGAGGACAAGCTCAGACTCGACAGCCGCCAAAGCAAGCTTGGCGTCTGTCACCCGTTGAGTCACTGAGTTCACCAAATATTCCTTTTTGCGGACCCGAGCCAAAGCTTCTGAACGTCGAAGTGAGGAGCGGGCTGACTCAAGTCTGGCACGCAGCCAAGAGAGATCCAATTTAGCAAGTTCCAGATCATCGCGAGTACTGAGAGCCGCATCCAATGTAGAATGGTTCAACTCCCTTACCAACAAATCGAATAACTGCTGAACTAACGACCCTAGCATGTGGAGTGTAAAACTCGATATCGCAAGGTTCCTTAAATAGAAGTTGACGAAAGATGATGGGTAACGAGTGTGGATGGCCTCTAGAACCTAGAGGTCTGACAAATAAATCTTGTGACCAAGAAAAAGAGCTGGGACCTTGTCAGCTTGGTTGGGGTCCTCTAAAGGATCCTACTCGGGTAATAGAGTAGCCCTAACACTGACCCCCACACTCGACCTGGGCTTCACGGGTGAAACAACAATATCTTCTCCAAAATCGAGCTCCTTCGCGTTCGAGTGCCTCACAGAGTGTCCCTCGGCATATGATTCCTCCACCTCAGAAAGCTAGAAATTGAGTAGAGAATCAGTGTGCGCAGGCGCATTCATCCGAGTGGCCTCCCCTACTTCTACCTCGGTACCGAGCTGAGCCAACTTTGCGATAGCCTCGTCTGTCGAGGTATCAAAACAAGAGCAAGGAAGGGGAGGAACTTTTTCGGTACCTAACTTAGAACGGGCGAAGCTGTCCTCAGTAGAGTTAGCAGAGTCGACCTGCTCCTCGGCCGCTTCAAGGGGCGAGTTAACCAAGCACCTCCGTCGAGAAGCTGACAAGCGAGCGATGTGAACGTCATCATTGGACTCGTCCTCTGAGTCTGGCAAGCTAAGGGAAAGAGATTGATGTGGCAAAGCCGGAGGAAAGCCCTAAAAAAAGGAAGGAGCTCATGAGCATGTATTCATGAAGGAGAGAAAGCACGAAAAACATACCCGGCATAATCATTTCAGAGGGCGTACGGGGACCAATGAGGGACCTCCCTCCTCGGGGTGAAGCCCCGTGTAGGCAGTATCAACCCCGGTGTTCTCAGCACGGCGTGCAGCTTGAACCATGAATCGCGTCACTCGGCATTCACTAATCCTCAGCGGCAGGGCGATGGTGATGCCAGGAGGAGCGACATCGCATTCCGCAGCTAAAATAACATACCGGCTGGGCGTACCCCTCGAGCTCCTTTTCGTAGGGAGGCAACATGAGGTGATAGCCTTTAACAAAGGTACGGCGACAGAAACCACGGGCTCGGTCGCGGGGAAATGAACAAAAGAATCCAGATTATTACGCCAATAAGCAATGCGGTTAGATGTGGGACGACTAACTCGACCACGAGAGGGCAGCTCAATTGAAGAGACAGGAAAGGGTAAAACTAGGATCCCGTTGAGAAAGGGCTCGAAACTTTCCAGAAAAGGTGTAGTCGGCAAAGGGTGAGATGGCACCCCTTGGTCGAAACCAAATTACCGAGCCACTCGGTCAGGACGATAAAAGGTTGAACCCACGCCGTCTTCCGTAATAAAGGGTATGCAACCTGGAAAGAGCATGGAAATTATGGTCAGATTAATACTCTGAATGGAAGTGGCTGTCTCGAGGCCGAGAACCTAAGAAGAATCGAAGTAAATATTGGGTACTGTTACCCCACGGCAAATGGCGGTGTAAAGACGAGCCCTAAAAAAGTTAGAACTGTGGAAGAAGGATATAATGTTCTTGGAGGTACTCAGACCATCCCATCTGAGTATAAGAGGGCTAGTGCATGCTATCTCTTCTTCAATAATGTGGTCGTCGAGGCCCACCCTGCGAACCTTCTTCTTTGAAGGGAGACTTCGGGGCTGAGGTGCGAAATCTGAAAAACGTTCGTAGAGCACTGCCTGTAAAAAAGAGGTGGCGAGAAAAGTAGTGTTATCGTATCGACCCATGAAATGCTCCATCTCTAGCTTCACAAGATCGAGCTGATGATATAACGTGCCGAGGAATAGTGGGGCAAGTGGTATTTCGTCACCTTAGCCCAGTCAAATTGCCAAAGGAAACACAAATGGACTTACACTATCGGCAGGGACACTGGGAATGACATAAGTAGCCAGAAAAATGGAGATAAAAGCAGAAAGAAACAACTCTCCCCTATAGTGGTCACTAGGAAACTCCACTCGATCCCCTTCCACGTCCTTCGGCTGCACATCCTTGAAGAAAAGGCATATCCATGAGGCGTAAGTGGATTTGGTGTTAGGGCACCGAGTGAAAAGGGTGACCTCGTTGTCATCAAAGAAACTCTCGTAGTTGCCCAAACGGGTGAGACACGAACGTTATCACCCACCATGGCAGTATCAGCCTCCAACTGATGATTTGGGTCGAAGGCAGTCCGACCACGAACGGGGAGGTGCAGTAAAATGTAGACGTCCTCGAGCGTGGGTGCCCACTCTCCCCATGGAGCAATGAAAGTATGAGAGCCAATACTCCAATGCAAAACAAGAGCCACTAGGCTACTAGTACTCCGACGAAGACTGAGGGTCTGAGAGATAACGACGGCAAATAGGATGCTGGCCTGATCTAAGAGTTCGCAGTAGTTATTATCATTGATCATCTCGTCAACCCATTCGAACCACCCATGGGCAGGACCAGAAGGGGTCTTAAATTGTAGAAAAGAGAAGGGAAAGTCACCTCGCTCGATCTGAAGTCGGGTAATAGAAGAAGGTGTGATCATCTTTGCTTCCAACGGATCGATGTCTGGCGTCACCAAAAGTGGATGATCAGTAATAGATGTGGCAGGGACAAGTTGGTCTGTGGCTCACTAGAATAAATCACCTTTCCCTCTTAGAAAAGGAACGGATTGCCATTCCGTAACATGGGGGACCGAGCGAGCCTCAAGATGGGCCCCACCGACATTTATTGTAACATAATGAGGAAGACGGGTAGCCATAAGCGCTAGTACGAGAATATTGAAGAAGGGAAGAGATTGAGAATGTTGAAAGTTGTAGGGACATAATAGGGCCCAAAGCACTATTTAAAATGAAGGCCGAACGCGAAAGGTCGAGTAGCAGTGAATACGGAACTGAAGCGTCATGACGGGTGACAGTCTAGTGCACGCGCGCAAATTGGCGCGTTCTTTCCACGCGCTCAAAATGATAGAAGATCGAGCAATTCGCGCACATGAAGAGGGCAAAATATAGGTGGGTAGTCGACTACTAATATATAAATTTAGAATAATAAATATATAAATAATTATGGGCCAAGCCATTAGGACAGTTAGCTTGAGCTACTCGTAACAAGTAATTGAACCGCTTGGGTACACCCGACTTACTTGGGTACATCCTAGCAACTCGAGTACGGTCGCGTTGCTCAGTCACACATTGATATCTCAGGTGGTCGAGCCACTTGTCGCCCTTCTCGTGGTCGAGCAAGTGGTCGAGCCACTAGTCACCCTCTCGAGCGAGTGGTTCAACCTACATAATATCTCGGGTCGTTTGAGTACAGAACTTTATTTTTGCTTCAAGAAATTATTTTTTAGCTACATGATCTGAACAATACATCTACTCGAGTCATTCATTGCTCGAGCTACTAACCCCTCTAGTCGCTTGATTACAATACTTCTACTCAATTCGAGTCACTCATGAACCGAGCTACTCGTCTCTCAGTAGCTTGGGTACACTTTCACTTAACCGTGTCGCCTACTCTAACTCAAGTACTCGGTTGATGGCACTAACTACTCATTCCACTGGTGACTTGAATATGAACTATGACGAGAGTTAAGCATTTGAATCATAGATTTCATGACCTGAACCAACCAATAAAGCAGAAACAAGTTGAAAGGCCCAAAAGGCTCGCCCACTCAAGTTACTCCAGTAACTTGAGTTGCTCGAGTGGTCCAATTTTACTCCATCAGTCAATCGGACATATAACTCCGGGTTACTCAAGTTACAAGAAGACCCAAACTTGATGTACTCGAATTACTAGAGATCAGAGCTGCGAGGACCCCATATAACTCGGCCAACTAATATCGCTGCTCATCGTGCAGAGGCAGAAGACATTCCATAGCATAGACTATGAAATGTAGCCCTGACTATGAATGAAGACCTTCTATAGCACAGATTATGAAGCGTAGCCCTGATTACGACAATAGCTCTGATTACTTGCCATGGCACAGACCATGAAGACAGCACAGACTGTATTACTACCACAACACGGGTTGTGAAGACAGCACAGAATGTAACGTAGCTCTGACTACCTAATTATGATGACATAGCACCGACCATGCGGCTCAACACAGACTGAACAGCCAAGATATAGCACAGACTATATGATTATAGATTCATCTGAGAATCAAAAGACTGTCTTAGAGACAATGAAGACAATGGCAGTACAATCCCGCACGGGACGTTGGGAGACATGTGGGTTGGAAGCTAAGAAAAGGATCTGTCGAGCTAGAGGACCTTCCTACTCGAGTCACTCGAGTGACCCCCGAGTCATTCGACCCGAGTGGGTCGAGTACTTGACACAAGCGGATCGAGTATCCATAGGGCATCTGTTGGCCGACCTAGTTGAGTTGGAGTAAAATACTATTTGGCCGATTTTCAGGATAGAGTTCCTTGATTCTTCGAAATTACTTTTTATAATTTGACTGTATTTCCCAGATAGTTCTATTCTAATCCTAATATAACTCTTTTAAGTGTTATAAATAGAATAAATAATCGTGCTTTTGAAAAGATCATATTTCAATGTGTCTGCAATTGCTTGCTACAATACCAAAATATTATTAGATGTTAGCAATGTTGGATCAATAGGGCACAAGGCATATTTTGGCACAGTCGAATCAACAGTAACGATGGAACAACATGACATTTAGTAGTCTAATCGAATTATTGGCAAAAAGAGGAATCATTTCATGATATGAAGTAATGTCAAAACTTGAGAGGAAGTATAGATATATACCGGTTTGAAATAATTATTTATTCGTTTATTTTATTTAGTTAGGTTTTATTTTTGGTGAATATTTTTTTATTATTTATTATAATTAATAACTTTTTTTATTGAGATAAATTAAAAAATTTGGTGAATATTTTTTATTTATTTATTATAATTAATAACTTTTTTTTATTGAGATAAATTAAAAAATAATTTTTTTTAATAAAAATATAAAAAAATTAGAAAAAACTAAAATAAACTAAAATGAGCTAATAAACGAAATTTTATATTTGTTATTTTAATTTTTAGTGAATTATTTTTTAGTTTTTCACAAAATAAATATATTTTTTCGATTCATCTCATTGAAGAATTAAAAAAGTAAAACAAATACCGCTAAAAGATGAAAAAAATTCATGAAAGACAAAAATAGCCAAAACAATCAAGATTTAGCCCAAACAGGGCCTAAACACTGTCAGGTTTTGCTTGGCAAATGGCTTAAGGCTCAGATTTTTGTTTTAAATCAAAATTTAAGCTGGGTTTGTTGGCTTTTTGTTTAAAATTAAAAAGTAATTTAAGTAACGTTTCTTAATCTCAACCTTTTGTCTTTTTGCTTGTTGAATTTTAATTTTTTTGTCTTTTTCTAAAAATACTTTTATATATTGTTTAGAAACATCATAACTTCTTACACACCTATTCTTTTTATAAAAATTATAATTTTAAAATTTACTTGTCAAAATTTGTCAACTAATATCCAAATTGAATATAAAATTATATAAAAATAAATTTTAAAAAATAAAATAATTTTATTTGACTTGAAACTTTTTGCTTTTTTGTTTTTTAGCTTAAAGTGACTTTAAATCATACATTTTTGTCTTTGATTTAAAATGACTCTAAACCAGGTTATTTTTGCTTATTACCTTTTGGCTTTAAATGTTTTTAAGATTTATCAAACAAACTTTTTATTTATTTAACTTAAATTAAATTTAAGTAAAAACTTAATTTAAAATTAAGTTGCCAAATAAGGCCTAATGTCTCCACTTTAATTCAGTTTCATGTTTATTTACTCTATGATATAAGTATTTATTACTGGTGACTTAATCCTTTTTTATTTGTTTTGATCAGAATTAATTAGGAACAATAATGTCATAACAAGAAAGCCATAAATTTGACATTATTGTTACATTTAAGAGCTACGCTGTTTTGTAATTATAAAGTTCAATTTTTTTATTACAAAATTTATATTTAACACTTATATAGAATGTGACTTAAGAATCTGTTTGTTCGAAGGACAGACACAAAATTTTTATCTTTGGATAGCGAATGATTATGTAATAATATAATGAAAAATTCAAAATAAATATTTAAAATTCGATATCAACTTCATACAACACAAATTGTGTAAATATTACTCTCAAAGAAGTATTAAGTCAAGTCGATTATAAAAATATAATATATTCTTCTGTATTTACATCTATTTCAAAAAAACAAAATATAGAAATTATTATTCTATCTATTTACAACAGTTGTGGTCGACGCTCTTACATTCCATAAAATGCATTTATAATTAAATTAATATCAAACTCTATAGCAATGTATTTCTCAGTGTAGGTAAGCAAATAACTAGCTAAAAAATTATTTTCTATTCTATTGCGTATTCTAATCTTCACAATCTTTATTGATAAAAATGAGCGTTCTGTTGTTACCGTAAAAATTAATAAAATTAAGAACAAGACGAAACATTCTATCAACCAGTGGATAAATAGTCTTAATTTTCAGATAAACAAATAGCTCTAATTTTTAGATAAACAAAGTTCTAATTTTTAGATAAACAAATAATGTGAAAATCAGATAATCAGATAAATAGATAAATAAATAACTTAAAAATCAAAAAATTAGATGCGCAAATATGCAAATAATTCTAAAAAGTCCTAATTTTCAATATTTTAAATACACAAATAGCCCTAAAAAATCATAATTTTTAGTATTTTAAATACGCAAATAGCCCTCAAAACACCCTAATTTTCACATTTAATATTCCCTAAAAAAAAGCTCTAAAAAAGCCTTAATTTTCCTCACAAATAGAAGGCAAATGTGCGTGGATAGAACTGAAACAGAGACTGAGAGAGAGTCTGAAAGAGAGAACGATGGAGAAGGAAGATGTAACTTACGAAATGACGATACGCCGTGAGCTGCTAAGCGTGAACGTCGACTATTTTAGTGAGTGTCGTGAGCATGAGCGTCGACGCCGTGGTGACTGGCGAGAATGGTGCGCCGTGAGTAATCTGTTTTCTAATGCTTTAAGCTTCAACTTTTGGGAGATGAAGGAAAAGTAATCTGTTTCAAATGATTTGCTTCGTTGCTTCGGGATTGAAATTTTAATTTGTCAAATGCAATGAGGATTGTGAGTCTTATAAGTTGTTTGGATAGTGGTTAATTAATTAATTATTTTATTTTCTTAATAACTTAGGATTGAGTAAGAAAATTTTGATACTTTTTTTTTCTTTTAATTAATAAGTAAAAAAATAAAAATAAAAATACTTTTAAAATTTTTTTAAAGGGTGAATATTACATTTTTTAAAATTTTTTTTAAGAAAACGAACCTATATAATTTTTAACTATATAATTTTTAAATTTAAAAAAAAAACTTAAGAAAATAAACCTATATAATCTTTACAAAATTACAAATAATACCTACTATTATAATATAAAAAATTCAAAATATAGAGATAACGGCCGCCCACGCCAACCCCCGGTCCGTCCTTGGTTTGTTCACCACCCACATAATTGCTTCTAGCGCGTTTGGAATAGATCATAATAATAATTTATCTTTTTTTTAAAGTACTTGGCAGTAAAATATGTAGTTGTATGTATATTAAGCAATACAATTAAAATGTTATCAAATAAGATTATAAATAAATAAGACCAACAAATTGAAGAAGGTAAAAAATGAATAATCTCAAAGACGAAAAAATAAAAATAAATAAATCACTAATAATGTTGCAAAACAGAAAATTGATATTAAAACCTGATCTTAACTAATCCAGATAAAAGTAGAATAAAAAAGGAAAAAAGTTAAAAAATATAACAAAAATTTTAAAAATTAAAAAAATTACTAGTAACTGTCTCAGACTTTTAAAAAGCACAAATAAAGATAAAACAAAAATAGTCAAAACTAAAAATATTTTAAAAGTAAAATTGAAAGGTAAAACTATCTTTACATACTTAATCACTTACCCCCTTTTAATTCCGGAACTCAATAGTTTACATTCCCCCCAAGACTATTTTTCTCTCATATATGAGATATGGAGTCCAATATGTACAATGAATTCAGACATAAATTTAATAAACATATGATAAAAATATCATTTGAATTCTTAATTTAATCCACACCTAATTCTTAACACCAAACATGGCCTAAATGCACACATTTGTTGACTACGGTTATTTCTTTTTAAATGTATAACTATTTATACATCGTGTTGGAGTGTTATGAACTGTATGATGTGTGGGTAGCAAAAAATGTGTGCAAGATAACATACCAACTCGCTCCAATCAGTAAACCCACGCCAACCTAACCCACTCAGTGATTTATGTAGGTTGAGTTACGTGAGTTTAAGTAAAAAAAATAAGACTATTAGATTGATTATGATTTATAATTTTTCAACTCCCCATTCTCTTGAGTGTCTATAAGTTTCTATATTCTACATGCAAAAATACTATAATTTATTTTATTGTCCTGTTTGGATAAATTTTATTTATTTATTTATTAACTTATTTACTTATTAACAAATAAGTCAAATCCAGATTTAAGCTAATTTGTTTGGATAACACCTGACTTATTTACTTATTTACTTTTAAGCCAACTACCCAAACAAACTTATTTATTTATTCGACTATTCAAATAAATTTATTTACTTATTTATTTATTTATTTATAATTTATTTGATTACCCAAACGATGTAGCATATTTTTTAACTTATAAATTAATAAACAAATAAACAAAATTACCCAAACGGCCTATATATAAGTTTAAGACACATTAGTACTAAAACTAACTAATATACATGTACAATCCTATTTTCTGCTGACTGCTTGTCTATCTCTTTTGTTTTTTTATTGGATTCTTAATTGGTGAGTGTTGTTGATAACTTGTGTCACCCTGAACCCCGAGGCACTCAACCCCGTGTAACAACCTAACTTTATAAACCGAACAATGGAAAACCATTATTTATAAAATTCAATTTATGGTCAAAATCTCCTTTAAAGGGGAAAAAAAAACTTTGAATTTGAGTTATTTTAAATGATATTACGCTCCAAACTTTCCAAATATTTTAAGTATAAATTTTTAAAAATTTCAGTAAATTTTTTTTTATTTTTCAGATAATTTCACTTTATAAAATAACCTGTAAACATGCAAATAATATAATATTCACATGTTCAACCCGGATCTTAACATCCAACAACAACTCACAATAAATTCTATACAATTTTCATATTTTATTAAAAGAATAATAAATGCAACATAAAATCTTCAAGTCGCTGCATGTTCACCCAAACCTGAAAAACATTAAGTTAAACACATAATTCGAAACTTGTAAGATAGTGACTAAAAATAATTTAATACATAATATATGAAGATGGTTATGTATAGTGCGACTTGTAGTTTTATCCAAAAACCAAGTCCATTTCTAAACATATTTTTATTCATATAATAAACACACTTTCATTCACATACACATAACTGGGTTTTCATCTATAAAATTGAATCATCTTTCTAATCACTTCTATTTTCTCGAATCTTTAGTCATTTCTAATCAATTTAAGGCATTCATATTTATAATATCGTCCAACGTTATCACAATTTTAAGAACTCTCATTCCTTCAATTATTCCCAACTATTGAACCAATATTTGCAACCCAAATAATTTATGATTTCTAAACACCTTGCATTCTTTTATGATCTTTTACCGAAAGATAAATACTAACCCAATTATGCAATTCTATCAACCGCCGGTTCCAACATTAATTCATAAATTTATTACCTCATTTTCATTAATTCAACACAAGTTCCACTGCAATCTCGGTTTCTCTCGACAAACCTAACACATAACAATACTCAATTTACATGATCTTTGTTTCCACACTCATCCAATTGTTTTCAATTTATCCTTATTTTCATTTTCAAAGATAGCAATGCCAATTATCATACATCATTTAAATTAAGAATACACTAATCGCCCAAATCTCATAGACTCAAAATAAAGTTCAACCAGACCAAAGCCCCAATTAATCTCATAAATTAGATTCCCCAAGCCCCAATTAATCTCATAAATTAGATTCCCCAACTAACTTCAATCTTATGATTTCAATAATTCACATACCACACACTCCATTTAATAATGCAAACCCATAACTTTAATCAATGGTCATAAAGTTTAATTTAATAATTTAATTTCTCATCAAATCAAATACAAGACCAATCATAATCTTGGTTCTTCTCACTAAAGCCAAAGTGATAGATACAACATATAATTTAATTGGAGTACACATATCTAATTCAAACAACCTTAGATTCAATATTTAATCACATATCTCAATTTTCCTTCAATTTTCACAAATCACAATTTTTGTAAAGATCTCAATAGTCCACATTTCTCATAATATCTCAACAATTCATTTTTCTTATCATAATATCTCAACAATTCAAGTCAATGGATTTAATTAGGTACCGACTCCGAGCGGCAATTATAAACTGTCGTGCAATTATACTTGACCGGGCCACTCAAAACCTGATATGTAACCACAAATTTTATAATTTTCCCCAACAACCGCACTCATTTACGATTCTCACATGGAACTGATGGGTAGGGCACCCGTGCACACTTTTACGGGGATTAATCCGACGGGTAGAACACCCAATCTTACGCAAGTTTTCAAACTTTCACTGCATGGTTAGTCAAACCTAAATTAATCTCTACACGTTGTCTCGGTACGTTAATTAAACCATTTCCCACATCATATAAGGCCAAATAATTCAAATAAATTCATCAACACCCAATTTTCATGATTTTTTTATCCAGCAATGTTCAATTCACATAAGTAACCCGAGATTATCATAAACTTGCTTCAACACAAACCAAACCCTTTAATTCCATCTATTTTTATGAACTCAATTAAAGTTTTAAGTTATGTAATAAATTTAGCTCTTTAATCCACAATTCAATTCTATTTGATTAATCATCAATCCAATACACAACATACCTTATTTCATCATCATTGGGTTTAGATAGAGTTATTTTGTACAACCAACTCAAACTTTAAGTAAAATTCAAATCTCATGATTTAACCCTTGAACTAATCCCACTTCCACAATTCAATAATTTAAGTATATTAAAAACAATTCTAATATGGTTCAAATCCTTCCATGAACTCCATTTTACCCAATTAATATTTCATAATAACCTATACTAAGGTTTACATCAAACATTTCTTAAATCTTCAAATTGATTTATAAATTTAGTCCAAGTGTCATATAACACAATAAAAGATTTAAACCCATTCATTACCTTAACTTTCATGCCAACCATACATTACCACAACACAAGTAAGATTTTTATACAAAACCTTCATATTATGAACTTAAATTATAAATTTAATATTCAATTCACCAATTTGCAAGTTACATAGCTCACATACTCTATTAAAAGCTCCAATTTTATCATTTCACCCAATCTATCAATTTTTATGAAAATCAATACTTTATACAATTCGAGTTAAGATTTATGTTCAATAACCCTTTAGATTTTTAAATTAAATCATGAAATCAATTTTTACTTCGTGAATTTACAAGTCACAAGATTTAACCTAATATTGAAGTATTTGAATTAGTCCTTTATTTCAATTAGTCCTTTATTTGAATTTACAAGTCACAAGATTTAGCCTAATATTGAAGTATTTGAATTAGTCCTTTATGTTACTTCAATCCCATGAGTCATTAATCTATAAGTTCACTTACAACATTTTCAATAGTCCAAACCACCAATTAAATTTGATTTCCATGAAATCCCAAGCTTGTCAACAACATGGAATAGAATTTATGCACAAAATTCGTCAATTTTGAGTTTAACTCAATAATTTAGCCTTTAATCCTCAAATCTTGTAGTTACACAACCTTAGTTACTTGTTGTGTTCAAATTTCATCATTCAATCCGATTTTCATAAATCCGTCACCCAAACTAGGATTTATGCATAAAAAGTTTCCGATCTTCTAAATTAAACCACCAACTCCACATATATTCCATAAATTAACAAATTACAATATTCAAACAACCCATTAGATATTCTAATTTCATTCTTACAACCGATTACCATGCAATCAATAATTACGCCATAAGTTAAGCTAGGGTTTTAACCAAAACTCCCAAAAGTTAGGGTTTTAAATGTTTAACTTTAAATTCAACTCATATCTAAGCAAAATATCATCATATAGTCAAGATCCTACCTCTTGGAAGCCAAAATCATCAAAACCCGCAAGCCCTAGCTCCAAACCCACCGCCTCCAAGTTTCGAACTTTCTCGAAACACTATTTTTGTTGGATAGTTCCGAAGCCCTCGTCGTGTAAAGCTAAGATCCCGGACGGCGTCGCTCAATTTTGAGAGGAAGGGGTTTAATTTTTAGAGAGAAGTCAGAGCATGAACCTTGAGTTCTTATCAATAGAAGGGGAAAAAAAATCTAAGGGAGGAAGGAGAAGATGACCCCAACGAGATGGGGTTTCTTGGCCTTTGATTATTATTATTATTTTGTTGCTAAGTGAGTCCCACCACTTAAATGTCTTGGTATGTATGTATATAAAAAACATGTAAACTCAAATCTCATTCATTCTTTGATTAAACTTTAATTAAAATTCAAGTCATATTATTCTTTTTTTTAACATCAATGAATTAATCTCAATTTAATTTTTCTCGGAGTTTCCACACATGCTAGCCACATACCAAGTACCATATTTATTCTCAAAAATTATTTTTAATAATTTAATTACATTAATAAAATTAATTAAAACATATCAGGTCTTCACAATCTCCCTCCTTTAGAAAATTTCATCTTCGAAATTCAACATGAATTCTCGCCTCAACGTATCTTTCATTCTTACCAACGATCGCAATAAATGATCCTGTAGGGTCATCAACATGAGAGGTGCCACAACATCTCAGCACCCAAAAACAACATTCACGAATTAAACCTCCACGCCAACTATCTCTACGAAAAGGTATCGCCAACCTAAAGGTTATCCAAACGCTATAGACCTATTGTTCAACCCACGTTATCAACCTATCAAGACATAACCTATACCTATGCTGGATGCGTCCAAACTCAAAACAACCGCTCACCTAACACGAAACCAAACTATCCCCAAAACCATACTACCAAACGCATACATACTATACCAACACTTGAAGGTAAAGGGATACTCAATCTCGAGCAAAAACAGCCACTATCTAGTTCAAGGGAAGGGACTCAATCAGACCATAGGATGGGTTAACCTCCAACATGAATTTGAGTACCAACATAGAGCAACAAATCTTCATCAAAAAATTATTAGGAGCTTATCCTATTCTCACACAATCTCGATTGTTCAAATTCTTATGGCACAACTACGAGAACTACACTAAGGGTACAAGATGTTTGGAGAATTTCTAACGCCGACATAAAATACATGCTCGGGGATCCAGAAAATACATCTTTATTAAACTTTCAACAATTACATAAATCTGAAATTTACAGAGAATGAAATAACA
>JAOTRH010081603.1:0-17147 GCA_034768845.1 Heliamphora exappendiculata
TTTATTTTACTTATTTTTGTATTTAGTAATTTTTTATTTTTTAATTAAAAAATTTTAAATAAAATTTTGTAATTAAAGAAAATAAAAAATAAAAAAAATATAGGGTGTAAGTGTGAAAACAAAGAAATCAAGGAGTGTAAGCGTGAAAATACTATTTTTCCGTCCGAAAGTTAACGAAAAATTAACTTTTGGACCAAAATATTACAAAAATTAAAAAGTAAAAAAGTGCAGTAATATTTCAAAGAATAAATATAGTGAGCGTGATATAACATTTAAATAGAAAAAGTGTAAGCTTAATATATCCTTTATTTTATTGTTATTTTCACATTGATGAAATGTGTCTTTTTCGTGCTTGTAAAGTGAAATGATAGACGGAAAACAAATCAACCATAGTTTGGGATAAAAATAAGAATTTTTAGTTATTATCATTAGGTTTCGCAATTTTTTTTTTACTTATTTCTATTTTTTATGATAATTTTTTTTAATTTTTTAACTAATTTTTTAATTTTTTAAAAATTATTTTGATCATTTTCTTATTTTTTTAACTCGCTCCGATGAAAAGAGTCAAAAAGTATAACGATTAAACGATAAAAGAATTTATTAAAAATAAAATAAATAAATAAGCAATTGTTCCAAACACGGCATAGTTTTTATACCAACTTTCATTTTTTATAAAATTATTATTCTATTTCTTAAAACGGTTTAGACTGAAGGAACTAAAGACGTTAAACTTTTTGACTAAAAATTAAAAATAGTTAGCTAAAAACGAAAATAAAGTTTAATTTGTGATATATATTCTGAGTTTTTTATATTTTTATTTTTTAAAAAGAAAGATTGGTCATGTTTAAGCCCAAGAAATCTACTTCATTAACCTATTTTCACTTATAGTTATATCTTTTTAAAAGTTTTGTTTTGTATTTTCGTTAAAAAAACTTTAAGATTTTATTTTTGCTTATTGACTTATTTTGATTTTTTTATCTTTCATAATTTTTTAATATCTTGACAACAAAATCTTACCTTTTAAATTCGTTTAAACGATAGTAATTTAAAAAATATAAAAGTTAAATTAAAAAATACAAATAAATAAATTACAAAAATTGAATAAGCAACCATTCCAAACCATGCTTCACGCTTGGTTGGCCAAGCAAGTTATTCTCTAATTACTCTCCAATTAGATTATTTATTTCACACCCCCTGGCATTATTTGCTCATTATTTCTTAAAATTATTTTCTTATCTTATTTAACAATAAAAAATAATTATTCAATAGGCATTTTATATTTTATCATACTTTAACTAAAATAATATAAAGGTCTTATTTGGTAATCGGCTTTAAGTTAGCTTAAAATAAAATTTTTTATCTTTTTATTTAAAGTCTAAAAAGTAAAAAATTCTCACTTTTCAACTCATGCCTTTTAACTTTTTTGCTTTTTATATAATTTTTTTATACTTTTTAAAAATATCACTACTTTTATTTTACACATTTATTATTTAAAAAATTATATTTTTAAAATTTACTCATCAAAATCTATCAAACAAGATCTATATTGAATATAAAATTATATTTTTAAAATTGGATAAGTTTAATAATGAAAATTCATAATGAAAACTGGCTTAAATTTGTTGAGTTTAATAATGAAGTGCAATTATTATAATGATTATGGATGAAATTAAATTGGTAATGATGTTGAATTAATTTTTTATATGTTTAATTTGAATTGATTTATATAGTAAATTAAATTATAAATTGTTTAATTTGTATATGCAAGATTTGATTAATTTATCATTTTTCAATTAAATCATAAATTGTTTAATTTGTATATGCAAAATTTGATTAAATTTTTTATTTTTTAATTATATCCTTATATTAACGCATATTCTTTATTATAGAGACATAAAAGATATTTCAACTAAGTATAATTGATTTGTATAATGCTCAATAAGTTAAGAATTCACATAAAATTAATTTAATATTTGCGAGATTTTTGTTCAAGTCCCATTTAAGATACTTGTTTAGCAATAAGTTTCAATTTAAAAGTAATATTCCATTAATTCTTATCTCATATTATTATACTAAAATTAATTTAATAAACAAAACCTACGACATCTTGTGCAACTTGCCGCAAAAACACTTTGATCTCTCGATGCCAATGTTTTTTAGTATTGTCGTTGACCCCAAAGTCGGGATTGTTTCAGTTGCTAAGAGAAGAATAAAATGTAACTAACAAGAAATGAGGGATTGGGATTAGGTTCGAGATCAAAAAAAATTCTTACTGGATTCTTGTGTTGGTGGTCAATGTGGGAAGTGCTAGGAATGTTGTCGTAGTGAATATCAAGGACTCTGTCGCAGATTGAAAACCTCAAAAAATTGGATCAAGAATGAAACAATATATTTTTTTTTTATCCTGAAAATCTCTCTAAAAGCGATAAAAAAATAAAATAATATTTTGATAAAAAAAATAAAAGTACATTACTCAAAGAGAACTCTCATTTATTCTTTCAATAATATATATTATTTTACTTTATTAATATGGAATTGAGTTATTTGACAAATAATAACTTGCTCATGCATGAAATGAGTCAATAAAATGTATTTTTTATTTTAAACATATGTCTCATTTGATAAGAAATGAGACATTTCACAATATCTCATTTTTCTAATAAAATATTGTTTCATTTTTTTGTAATAGATATACCGTCGAATTTCCCACTGGAATTGTTTTGGCTATTCAGAAATGTCACTTAAATCCGAATGGAATATTTTCAAACCACGCGCTAAACTCAGAGGACAAAACTTCCATGCCCTAACCAAAGCCTATGTCCTCCAAAACTTTGTCGATATTAGAATCGTTTTCGACATCGACGTCAACCGCAGTAGTGTCGTCCATGGGCCAACAATCCCATCAACAGCGATAGGCTCATCGCGTTGACGGTAACCACCGTGCTAAGAGAACACCTCATAACTGTCGTCGTAGCCGCATGTCTCATGTATGGGAAGATGTATATTTGTCAAGATTAATCATAAATTTTAAAAATATGATTTTATGAAATAATTAAAAAGTAATTAGGATATGTTTCTAAACAAATCTACTAAATGGGACTTCAAATTAATATTTTTCATATAATTTAGTAAACTAAACTTAGTAAAATATTCGTACCATTTAAAAATAAGCATAATTCATTCTTATGATTTTAAGAATTTAATTAATTTGTACAAACACTATTTAATAAAAATTAATATTATTAAAAAATAATAGCATAGTAATTCGTACACATGTTTAATAAAAATTAATAATATTAAAAAATAACAATGTATTAATCCGTGCATAGCACGGATTCATGGCTAATTTGGTATTAAACAAAAATAATAAGGCTAAAATAGTCATTAACATCTATCTAAACCACCTAAACTGGATTATGAATATCACCTCTAACTAGGTTTCATATCCGCACTCTTAAATGTGATTTGTAGTCCAAAGAGAGTAAGAATTCATCCTATAAAAATGACAACCAAACATGATATGAATAACCCCATGAAATTGATAATTCAATTCAAGACTTAAACCCCTATCAAACAGAGCTTAGGTTTTTTGGTTATTGGCTTAAAATTGATTTTATGTGTTGTAGTTATTCCAATATCTCAAAATGTTATTCATTTTGTAGTTACAAACTTAAATGATTGAAATATTTTTGTTTTGTTTAATAAATTACATCAATATTATATTTTGAAATATTTTTAATTGATGTAAATAATATTTATGTCTTCCATTAACCTTTAAATAATAGAAGGAGGGTAATTTTGATCTAATTGTAAATTTCTTAGGTGCAATAATGATTTTTAGAAAATTAAAAGTACTTATGTCATTTAGCCCAGCCTCAAAAGAGAGGTCAGTATATTTTACCTTAACAAGTTTCTAAAGAAATCCTTTTACTCAAATTATATATTAATTATATATAGATGGATAAAATACTCTAACATTTCCTAAAATTTATAATTAAAAATAAGCACCTCTGTAATTTAGGAACCACGATCTCACTATGGTAGCGTTTGGTATTACTGTAATTACTAATTTATAAATTATAACTTGTAGTAGAAGTTGTGAGTGTTTGATAAAAATTATAATTCGTAACTAAAATAAAAAAATAATTATAATTTATAATGATATTTACAAATATTTAAAATAAATTATAATTTATAACTAAAATTAATAGAAAGAAGATAAAAGCTATAACAAAAAGCTTTGCCAAATACCCCTATAAAATTTCTAGTCTGATTATAACTTATGAATTTCATTAACTAACGGTTAGATGAATGTTTGAAATTGATGTCAATAATAAAAAAAAATTAAAATATTAATTTTATTTTTAATAAATCCCTTTAGTTTATCACTATACAATTTAAAAACGTTACAATAACCTATGAATGCAATGATTCAGATACAAAATAGTCAATTTTTTAGATCACACAGGTACTTTTGTATTAGTTACAAATGTTAGAGGAGGTAATAATTTACCTTACATAGAAATGCATAACTGCAAAAAATATTAAAAAGCAAAAATTTATACAGACTTTCTTTTAAACAAAATGAATAATAAAAAGTAATTTACATATGTTATCTTTTTTATTCCATTTACTTCACATTTAATATTATTTATTCTTTTGTAATATTATTTAGGGTAATTTAATATGGGGTCATATTTTGAGATAAGAATCAAAGTTTAAACAAGTATTCCACTAAGTCCTATTATCATACAGTGTCCCAAAAATATTCCTCAAATTATAAAAATTGAATGCATTTATAAGTGATGCACATTTAAAGATGTATTTTTATTCTCTCATATACATTTAAAAATACGTTTTTATTCCCTTATAATTATTTAGATATGGATACTTTTATATTCTATTACAATTCATATGGAAGGATATTTTATGCACAGTCGTAAATCTATTTGCATTTTTAATTTATGGTAATTATATTTCTAAATAAATAGTTTGATATTGTGAACTAGACTCAATCGAAATCATATGCATTTCACAAATTAGTATATTAATATATTTTCATATTCTTATATTAGCATATTATATACCTTCACTATCTGGTATGCAAATACAATATTCTCGTTTTCTATAAATAAATTCTCATTTTAAATAAAGTTTCATTTTCTGTGAGGAGAGTATATAATATGTTAATATGAGAATATATTGATATGCTAATATACTAATATGAGAATATGTTAATATATTTTTTTGTGTAATGCATATGGTTTTGATTGAACTTGGTTCAAAATATCAAACTATTTATTTAGAAATATGATTATCATAAATTGAAAATACAAACAGATTCATGACAGTGTATAAGATATCCTGCCATATAAATTGTAAGAGAATATAAAAGTATTCATATTTAAATCATTATAAAAAAATAAAAACGTATATTTAAATGTGCACATGTTATAAATTTATTCAATTTCTATAATAATATTTTGAGGGTATAAATATCCAAAAAATAGTAAATATTTAAAATAAAATTTTATGAGATAACAATTTACTACATAAAATTTATTTTAAAATAAATTATTAAAATAGAACTCTAGAATAATTAATCCAACCAATTATTCTAATTTTTACAGCGTTGGTAAATTCTGGAGGGAAAGTAAGCGAGTGACTGAATTTTGGAGGGAAATAAATGTGTACCTGAAATTGTGCCTTTGATAACGAGTTATTTGTTTAATTTATTTAATAAATTTGATTTTTTTCTTTGATTAAAAAAAATAATTTTATATTTATGTTATTTATTTTTGTTTTTAGTGATATTTTTATTTTATGATATTTTTTAATTTTTTAATTTATTTTATTTCAAAAAAATAAAAAAAAAATCATCCAAAAAGTAAACAAAAAAACAAAAAAAAAGCAAAAGCACTTTTTTTTAAATCCCAAATGGGGCTTTATGAATACTAGAAATCTATAAAATACATTTTGAATAGAAAATAGTGCACCCGTGTGGGAGAATTACTTATTTATTTATTTAATTTTTCTTATATTTGTTTTTAGTATTTTTTTATTTTTTAATCAAAGTATTATACTTTACTCATAAAAGTAAATTTTTTTAACCAAGGAATGAGAAAAGTTTAGAAAATACCAAAATAAATAAATAAGTAAAATTATATATTATTTATTTTTGTCTTTAGTGATTTTTTTTAATTTCTTGATACAAATTTTTTTAACTTCCACCATCGAGCCAATTTGAAAAGGTAAATAATTTTAATTAAAAGATAAGAAATTTAAAAAAAAATAAAAAAATAACAAAATTCTCAAAATTTAGTCCAAACAGGAGATGAAACTTAAAAAAAAAAAGTCACATAATTTAGTCCAAACAGGGCTGCTCTCTTGGGCTTGGATGATCTAGGAGCCCAACACATATTGGATTACATCCTAAAGTGTGAAGACACCCAAAAGATAAAACTGGTCCAAGGCCCCGAACCCAATTTAGCCAGTATGATGAGAAACTATTCAATGGGCAGAGAATACCACATGCTGTGAGCCTCATGTGTCAGTTTAATGTACTATCATTATAATGTACAAGAACTGATGTTACTTTAATGTTGGTTTATTCTTTAAAATTACAAAAACATAGCGTATATATATTAATTGAGCATATCACATAAAAAAAAAATATGTAGAATACCCGTCAATTTGCTTTAATCCGTCTATCCATGTCAAACCAACTCGCCTAGAGTGGTTTGTGTGGCTTGATGAATTGGGCTGGGCCGATTAAATGAAGAAAATAAAAAGTGAGTTGATTGGAGTTTATCATTTTTCAATTTGTTTCTAATTCGACCGAATTTGGCAAGTATATGTATGTATGTATGTATATATCCTACATATAGAAAATCATCACCCACATTATGTGATGATTTTCTGATTTGGTTTGGTCTAATTTGCTGAAATTTTGTACTATAAATTTTGGTTTGTTTCCAAAAATTTGGTCTAATTTGGTTGGTTTGGTTGGTTTGGTCTAATTTGCTGAAATTTTGTACTATAAATTTTGAAACATTTCAGCACTTGTTTGGTTTCTAACATTATTGTACTTGAACACTTAAATGAATATGTCAACAGTTATGCTTGCATAAATTTATGTTTGTTAAAAATTCAGAATTTGGTAAATCTATTATGCTTATAGAAACCTAAAATGTGTTGTTCTAAAACATGCTCAAAGCAAATCACAAAGTTCAGGGAGTTATTTGATTTTATGTTTTTAATTATTCAACCTGTCTAAGCGCTTAATTCGTTGAGTTAAAATTGCATAAAAATTCAATCAACCCACTTGGAATAGAAATGAACTTGTTGACAGTGAATTAAAAAAATATTCACTCATCAAAAGTGGATTAAATAAGAATATTTTTTCCAATTTAATTCAATCTACGCAGACTTATACTACATCACCATACTGATATGACAATCCCTACTTATTAGAGAACTTCTCTAGTAAAATCCGTCCTCATGCAACAATAGTTTTTTAGGTTTTTTTTCGTAAGACTCTTTGAACAAGTTTTTGAACGACTCACATCCATCCACACATGCATACTTTGCGGGTGTTGTTAAAAATTATTTTTTAACATTTAACTAATAGTTTAGCAAAAAGTTCTAACAAAATTAAACAAATGTATTTACAACTTTTTTACTTTTAATTATTAATGTTAAATCAACAAATACAAATTCTATTGATTGAAATTATATTAAACGATGCAGCTTAAATCAAACCTGAACAATCTTCAAGAACATTTTTAAAGCAATTGTAAGATAACATTACATATGAATGGTTGATCCTTATGCAACAACAAGAAATTGATAAACCAGTTTTGTTCGAGCTGAAAACAAAACCAAAACAACAAAAATGATTAAAAATTTTGGATTTCTTGCTTATTTTTGTATTTTATTAACTTTTTTTGTCTTTTGGCTGAAGTGTTTTTTTTAGATCGTCTCGACGAGAAAAATTAAAAAAATTAAAAAATAATTAAAAATCACAAAAAATTACTAAAAATAAAAATAAACAATATAAAATTAGACTTAATAGAGCTTCCACTCTTGTTGCCAATCCGATTTCATAAAGAAAACCTAAAACCTGTACATGGTTGATGAGATTAGATGGAAAAAAAAAAAAGAACCAAAAAAAGGAAAGTTAGAAACCTTATGAGTTCCACGAACTCATCATAATCCATAGCCCACCCACTTCACTAGTATTTATTACAAGATTTTGGATAAAATTCAGCTCTAAAAATTTGCTTTTGAGGTAAAAATATCCTCACGCTTGTATTGCATAATATTTTTTGTACTTGAATAATGTGAAACTTTACTTCACGCATTCACTCACGTGTAGCGTATTCATTTAACTACACGTCGTGTACAAATAAGAGATCTCTCAGTCATGACAAGGCACAACATTTAGCTATCCTTTTTAAGCGCAGCACAATTTCCTAACTCCTTTGTCGGTGGCCTAGGGCGTAGCCCACGTGAAACAAAAATAAAAAAACTAAAAGGTACATAAGTATTAGAATTAGGAGAGAAAAAAGACACTCTACCAATCAGTATTTTAGATATGATACCGTGTTACTTGATTGTAAGTAGAATCCAACTCAAAAAACTAATTTTTAAAACGAAGATGCCTTTACACTTATATATTACACACTTTTTTTTAACAAGCAACGTGAAATTTTGCTTCAAGGTACCCGCAAAACACTAGGTAGCCCTTCAAAACACACTTTGCTTCACAGCATTTATACCCACAAAATGTCAGGTAGCCCTGCATATGCAGCTCTCCCTATGCATCCAAACTAGCTACTAATAGCTTTAAGATACCATACCCTCAAGTATAACACTCGCATAACTCCTTGAACATCCAAAAATATAGCACAAACCTATAGATATGGCAATCTCTCCAACAAAATAAAAATTTGAACAGCTAAATTCAAGCCCAGAAAAGTTGCCGTTCGTGCCCAAAGATGCAAGATAAAATGAATATATAAAGTTCTTCGAAATCCTTAAACAAGATGGGCAAAGAATGCAAAGATTCTCTTGAGCAAACAAATCGACCAATATAACCCGGGAAAAAAATAGAAGAGTTTGCAATAATATCACCCAAGGAAAAAATTACAAGGCAGTTCCGAACTTCAGACACAATGACACTCGACCCCACTTAAGACTCTCTCTTTTGATTTCATGAAAATTATTATTACTCTCATTAATCTACAAATGCTTTGATTTCTTAAGCATACACTGTTTATTAGCTTCACACTGTAGCTCTAGGCGCCCTCCCTTGTAGAGAATCATTTGAAGGTTTGACACAGGAAGATCCAGCCCTGACTTGCCTCATCCTCAATTTCTTTTTCCTTGCTAACTTCTTCTCCAACTCTTTCACTCTGCCAGAAAGGTTAGACATGGCAGTTAACTGCTCTCTCCCTGCTTCAATCAGCTTGTCCATCATCTCCCTCAACTTTTCATTATCTTCTAATAGCTTCCTATCTCTTTCCGACCCTATGTCACTTCCCACAGAGACAGTTGGGGAGATGGTGAGAAGCTCCCCTTCGGCTTCATGTCGCTCTGAACTGGCTGGAGCTAACTGTCTTCCTTCTATCCCGTCAGGCTCCTGCCTATCCATCTCCAACCCTTGATTTTCCTCTCCAGTTATTATTTTTGATTCCATCTTGCGTTCTTCAGCTTCCTCAATAGGCGCTTCCTTTTCTTCTTTCCAACTATTGTCATCGTCGTTAGTCATTCCACTGTCTTCCTTCTGTTTTCCACTCTGAATCTCATTCTGTACAGGCAAGAGCTCTGGCCGAGGCACATCTGGCTTAGAAGCTTTGTCACCAAGGGGTTCATACTCCGCAAGTGAGATCTCTGGATGAGGTTCTTCTGGTTTAGAAGCCAACTCTTGATTCAAACCTCCAGTTATTAATTTTGATCCCATCTTGCATTCTTTAGCTTCCTCAAGAGACACTTCCTTTTCTCTCCAAATATGGTCATCATCGGTAGTCATTCCAATGTCTACCTCCTGTTCTCCACCGTGAATCTCATTCTGCACCTCATTCTGCACCAGCAAAAGCTCTAGCTGAGGTACCTCTGGTATATGGGCTTTGTCACCATGAGCATCATAATCTGCAAGTGAGGACTCTGGATGAGGATCTTCTGGTTTAGAAGCTTCACAATCACCAATTTCTTTCTGTGCAAGTGAGAGCTCTGGCCCACTTTTCTGTTGACAAGATGTATCCAACAAGTGATCCATAGTATTTCCTTGTGTTTGCACATTGAGCCCCTTTAAACGGACCAACTCTTCAATATTAGAGGTTTCCACATGGTCAGTGATATGGCTTACTGCTTCTCCTTGAGGTTGTGATAGGAGTTCCGCTGGTTTGACGCAGGAATCTTCATGGAGTTCTCTTCCAATATGATCCTCTAGGTCTGCAACAATTTGTTCTTCCTTTAGCGCATCTGGCATCTGCTGCTCTTGATTTGTATCTATATAAATTGCCAAAAGAGGTTCAACTTCTCCAACTCCTAGAACCTCATCGTTCCCAGTTTCAATCTGCCCATTCCTTTGGTAGTCTTCAATAGTAGGTACCTTAGCAGATACTGCCGGCAATTCTTCCAACTGGTTGCATGGAGAAGAGGGCAGTGTCACCTTATGCACAGAGTTAGCATTCTCTTCTGCAAGCAATGGAAGTGATTCAACAGGTTGTTTGAGCTCTGGATCCTCAGTCTGAGTCTTCAACACCATCAGTTGGCCATCATCAAGCATTTCACTGGTGAAGTCATCTTTCATTTTATTGATAGGCCCTACTTCTTCCTTGCCAGAGTCTACATTGCTTCTAAGTGGAGACCCTGTGATTTCATCTTCAGGCTCCATACATACTTCTTTCTCAACCGACTTTAGTAGATCTGAAGTTTCTGCAGCTTGGGTTCCAGACATTGATACTCCGAGACACAAGCCCTGTGAACCAAACTTTTTATCCTGATCACTCTCGGCAACAATGTTCCCATGTCCAACTTCAGCCTCATTTTGTCCTCCTTGAATGGAAGCATTTTCTCTAATGTTCATAGATGGATCTTCCACAAGTTTGGCAGGGTACATTTCAGGTTTCTCAGCAGTTAGGTAATCAAGCTTCTCCTGCAGGTTTACAAGCTCCTTTGCCACGGATTTTCTAAAATCCCTGATGGTTGGGTGCAGGCCCTGTTACATAGACATAAAGGTTAAGATCCCATTATCAATTGAATACAATAAACAGTCTCTGTTAGCTTCACAACCAAAAGATAAGAATAAACGAGAAAAGATAAAATAGGAGTGCCAAGTATACCAAATGAATCCCACAAAGCCTTTTGCATGGATGAGTTATAGGCTACATGGGGTACTCGGCAAGTCCATATTCATAACTACAAGAGCAAAAATCCACAAGACTGAACAACAAAAGGCATAACAATTATTAAAATTATACATTCAATGCATGATACTTGTACTCGTGTGCATTTTTAAGCTTGGAGGGGATTAGTGCTCAAGAACTTCTCCATGAAACAACTCCAGGGAAGGCAAAATAACCTCCAACCCTGTGCCTTATATCTCATCTTTGAGTACAATTGCAGAACAACTCGTGCAACAACAGTGAAAGTTCAGTATAAAATACTGCATGCTGTGTACATACCTGGATGGTGTCCAGTTTCAGCAAAAGAGTCATTATGGCTTCTCCAATTACAATCTTTTGTTTGTTGTCATTGTCACTGCCAATATAAGCGGAAGACTCCAGAGCTTCAATGCGCCTTCTGACCTCAGCCACCTGCTCCCTCACTTCAGCTATTTGCTTCATTTTCTTCAACGATTCCCATCTCCTCACCTCAAATCCACGATAGACAGACTGGATAACTACAGCAGCTTCAGCCTCTGACAAGCTTTTACTTTTTTCTTTCTTTTCTTCCTCAGGATTCTCCTCTCTTGACTTGCATGCTCCATTATCCTCTTGACTCTCTTGAGTCAGAGACTGACCATCACCCGATTCATCTTTAATTGTTGCATTTATTGATTTGAATGCTCCCTCAAAATTCTTCTCCTCTGTGTTTCTTGATTCTTTGTCCTCTTTCAAATTCCCCCCATCATCACTTGTGCCAGATTTGGTAATGCTCTGGCTTGTTGAATCCTCTTTATGAGAAACAATAGGAATATTAACAGGGTCTTGGGGTTCACACCAAACTTTGCAGCCTTCTTCATTGTCTTTCCTGGTTATACCATCCACTACCTCAACTGTTTTCCTTTTCTTCTCATTCGGTTCCGCCTCCTTGGTCCTGTTTAGGGTACAGATTGAAGATTGCATATCATGTTGAATGTTTTCTTTTCCTTGTGGAGAGGTTGACTTAGAACTCTCATCAAGTCCGTCTTGTGATTTTGCTTTATGACCAGGAGGACTAGGAGATCTGGAACTGCCATTACCATTTTTCCTCTTTGGCAAGGGGTCAACTCTCAAACAAACAGGCAGAAGCTTGGACGTCTTTGATGGAGAAGAGGAATGCCTATTTGTACCATTTGCAGAAGACTTCTTCACTTTGTTGTCTTCTTTTTCCTCCACAGTAAAGCCTCTGGCTTTCACCTCAGCTTCTTCTGTCATCATCTTATCCTCAGGCTCTTCCAGTTGTTTCACAGGAATAGTTTTCTTCTTGGAGTTTTTTACCTTCATCGTCTTTGGTTCAACCTCACTGTCCAAATTATCTTGGCTTTGCCATAAGGTGGCTCGTGCTATCATCACTGCCTGCAAAATGTGCAGAAGTGGCCTTTTGATTGGAAGGTGAATTTTCAGTAGTTAACTGACCATTATTTGCCTCTTTGTGGTCCCTCTTTCCTTCTTCTTCATGCTTACAAGGCATCCAAAATATAGGGAATGGCAATTGATTGCTGTCCACATTTGGCTGATTTTGAGTTATCTTTTTATCTCCACCATAATTCAGAGATCCAAAGCGGTTGACATCGAATGGAAACCACTCACTCCAGACATTAGGATTCTGTTCAGAAGGTTTCAAATTTTTCTGGGCCCTTGTACCATGAGTATCCTCCTCCCTTTCCTTCAACTCTAGCTTAGTAGGATTCCTTTGCTCTCTGTTCATGTTCCCTGAAGGAATCCACACCACTGGATATGACTGATTGTTAAACTCAAAAGGAACCAATGAGTTGCTGCTTTTCTTTTCACCATTGGTTTTCTTTTCAAAATCTGATTCCTGTTCTTCAATTTTTATATTTCTATCTTCTTTCCTGTTGCATGAATGATAAGGACACCCACAACACTGATGATCCCAGGTCACATCTTGTCATACTCATATCTTGGCTGATCCATTGAAAAATGTGGCGGGGGAACATAGCGAACAGGATAGGTTTCTGATGGCAAAGGATAACCTCCATGATAATGAAATGCCGATGGTGGTGGATAGTGAGTATAAGGAGGTCTGAAACCACAGTAACTAGGAAAACAGCTATGGTTGCACAAGCCATGACACCCTACTGGAATTGAGTGGCCATAGTTACCGCCATAAGGCCAGGTTTCATATGTTATAGGAGATCTGGATGGATCAACCTTCATTTGAGGTGGAATAGCTTCAAAGCTTGGATAATAATGGGTGTAGGGCATTTGATTTCTCAAATGGGGAAACGAGTCCATGCACCTGTTGACAGGATGCATATTTGAAAAGTTTTTTAAAGCAGAATCACCCAGTAGTTTATTTATTCAAGGATCGCAATATTTCTCACCCGCTGAACAGCCTAATGGATATTTATGCCAAGACCAATCACTATTTTTTAACTGCAAATTGGCAAACATCCATCACCAAACTAGAAGAAAATCTATTCATGAAGGAACAAGAAATGAATTCAAGATGCACAGAAGTCAAATAAAACAAAGTGCCTATCACCTCTAACAAGTATCATACTCAACATATAGATAAATCCAATATATACTTAGGTTGCATCCTGGGTTAGTAAACACCAAACAAACAAGTACTGATGAGAAAACTTCAGCCTGAAAACTAAACTTCTTGTTCTTTTGATGAATTGTACAGTAAAAAACTTCAAGACACCTTAGAACCAGAAGCTTGGTTATCTGAACAGGTTTAGCTAGTACCAACTTAAGGAAATTATGCAAAATCCCATGGTATCACCCTCATTCGTCTCTCTGATCAAGCAATTCCTCTATCCATTAAAGGTTAAAACTTAAGAGAAAGCTTCAAAGAATGAATAATAGATATCTTACATAATTAGTGAGGGATAGATACACTTGTCTTTATTCCATTCAAAAATGATGGGGGAAGACAAACTGTAAAATCAAGTTGAACCAGAAAAGTACTAGACAAATTAATGTAATTCCCCTTAGTGACTTAAGAGCCAAATTATTATGCTCAAAATATTAGGGATATAAATCCATCACAACCACACTTTCAAGTACTCTCCAAGTAAGAATAACATACATAAATATATAGTTCCCATATTCATCATTTATTCATTTACAACCAATCAAGGATTGAACTAAAATCCATATTTGATTGATCGGATTAATAACAAAGGATATATAATCCTACATGATATGTAATCCCATGAAATTAGTAGTGAATGAATTATTAATATCACATTTCTTAAGTATTATATATCTCTCATTTTGTGGGATTAGTTATCTAATGAATACATAATCTTCCCACCACTTGTTAAATTCAAATAAAAAAAATATAATCCTATAAGATATATAATCCAATACCATGCCTAATTTGTTCAATCAAACATACCCTAAAGGTTTTGCCTCATAAGTAACAGTATTTTGCGAATATAATTATCTAATTCATATTACTTTAGCATGTAGCAACAAGAAGAAAGTAAAAACTGAGAACAATGCATATCAATTTTACATTTGCATATATTATATAAGAAGAAAGAATTACAGTAACGCTAAAAAGGCAGATTAAGAGGGCGAGTTGAGTCTCTTTCTCAAGGTCCCAAGCAATAAGTTAATAACCAACCACCTTTTGGCACAATAACTCAACCAAGTCAACTCAGCAAAACCTGATCAAACTAGTTCGATAATTACAGGGCCAGTCTTGTCTTCAACCTGAGGCATCCTAATCAAACTGTCACGCAAAGAAGGTATATCAATTGACTGATTCTCCCCATGTCATAAAAAAGGTTTTATTGTACTATTTCCTAACTTAACCAGTAAGTGAACCAACCCCAAACAAAATTTACATACGAAATTTACTTCGTATGTATTGGGCTCTAAAGGCTTCGATATTCTGAAGACAAAAGCACCTTAACTCAAATCTATAACTTTGCCTTCACTCTAAGTCAGCTTATTCTCTTCTATTCTTCCTCTTAATTTCTCCTCTTAATTTCTCCCTCGCAACTCTTCGCACAATGTTTCAATTCATCACATAGGCATCTGTTATACATTTGTTCCTCCACAATTCTAGCTCTTATAATGATCAGGCAATCACTTTCACCATCACCACAGACAACCTCTTTTCTACTACAAGGAAAATTAAAAACCCCAGCTATGGCATTACATTGGTGATCCCAAACATTCACTTGTCACTCTTATTACCCAAACAATGTACACTGTTTCTTTCTCCAGTTTGATGACTACTTCAATACAACGATCAATTCTACTCTAGTTAGTAATCATTGTTACTTCTGTACGTATACTAATTATGAACATATAATACATAAATGTTCCTATAATTAAGAGTAAATCCATCAAATTTAATATATTTACATCACCTGGGCAAATTTCAGAAATTATAAAAACTGTTGATAAATCAAATTGGTTACTTTGCAAGTGTCTTGACATGAAATGCAGAGATGGGGAAGTCCCGAATCAGACTAGTACAAAATTATAGGATTCAAAATGTTTTCAAAACTATTGTAGGTCCGTGAATTTGCCAACAAAGAAAAATGCTTCTTAGCATTCCATAGATAATGACCATACTCCTTTAAATTCAAAATCATATACTAGCCAAACACACTCTTCTAGTCATCTCAACCACATTAAGTTTTCATCAATAACATGGGAGTGTTTTGTGCCTGCTTAACTTATAGCTTTTAGCTTGTAGTTCAAAAAAGAGTAAAAAAATCCAAACAAGTATGTTTTTAGCTTTTTACTTATAACTTCAGATTCTAAATCAACAAACACAAATTCTATTATTCTAAACTATAAGTTTACAACTTTAAAAAAAAATGCAATTTGTTTAAAGTCATAGATTATAGCCGAAAAATACATTTTCGGCTATAATCTATAAGTTTATAATATTAATTACAACAAACACCCCATGATAGTTTTCAAGGAAAAGCAAAGGAAGTTAGGCCACCTATGGTAATCCTCTAGTGGAAGAATCATTTTATAGCCACTATCTAAAAGATGCATCTTCCTAATGGAAAGTTCATGCACTCAAACTGGAAAAAGCTTCCCCTGAACATAATCCCATTTCATTGGCCGTACTTTTTTCTAGGCAAGTTAAGCATTGGCCTAAGGCTTCAACATTATTCAAAGTCAAGAGACCCTTACAAAAATAAATAAATAAATAAATAAAATCCTTCTTGCTTAAAGGCACAAGAAAATAAAAGGTCCCTGTCCCAAGGCTTCAAAAAAGAAAAGAAAAATCATCCTCATCCAAATGCCTTACAAAATAAAAACTTTTCTATGGGTCCCTAATAATGAAGTTACAAGTAAAATACTCATGGAGGCACACAATAGAACTCCTTAAATCCAACGAACCGGGTAAGTATACAGAAAAAACAGTTCTCAATAAGTATTTTCTATTAGATTAGTATTAGTTAGTATTTTCTATTAAATTAGTATTAGATAGACACTATCTCAATAAACACAGTAAACCAGGCAACAACTTCATCGTAATTACAAAATGCGTATGACAAATTAATTTTAGAGAGAATATGACAATGTTAGAAAAATAAAGGGTAAATTTCACTGACCACCCCGAGATTTCTGAGAAAAACAAAAACCCCTCATGTGGTTTCAAAAATTGCACTAACACCCCATCAGATTTGATTTTAACATCAAAGAGACCCAAACTGTTACAATTTCCGTTCAATTTAACGAAAACTACAAAACCACCCTCAAAACTGC
>JAOTRH010081614.1:0-17146 GCA_034768845.1 Heliamphora exappendiculata
GAGTAACGGGATCGGCCTTCCAATATTCCGTTACGTAACGGCCGATCCGTTACGTAACGGCCGTTATTTAGAACCCTGGTTAGGGGTGGCCTACCCTCATACTCTCTATATATAGTGGTCCTCCATCCATAGCAAAGGTAGGATATTATCACTCTATCTTTCTAAAATATTTTCTCTCTCAAGACCCGTCTAACTTGGGCGTCGGAGGGCCTCCTGCCGGCCATCGGCCGTAAGGCTCGTTTTGCAGAAATGTCGGTACGGAGCACTCGAGGGCTCGAACGTCTACAACCTCGTCAGATTCTTCATTACAATCAAAAGAGAACACCTTCATTTTATGTTCTCTCAATTGGCGCCGTCTGTGGGAACGACAAAATCGACGAGGAAAACAAGCTCGGCAGTGCTCGGCAATGATTGGCAAGAATAAAGCTTATATCAAAGAAGCTTGGATCTTCTACAAAAAGCTAAGCCTTCTCTCTCTCTTTCTTAATTTTTACATATATGTGTACATATACGCCACAAAAAAAAATAATAATAACAATAACTTGGGTTTGCTCTCAGTAGAACCAGAGATTATAGATATATACACATGTATCTATATTTACAAGTCATGAGGAGAAAAGGAACAATTGCTAGAGAACAAACTTCTGTATTTTAGAAGCAACAAAAGATCGACAAATCCAAATATGGAGAAGGGCCAGGAGCTATGTAGCTCAAGCCTTTGGCAAAACATCACAGCTTATTCTTTTTGAGGAAGCAAACAGCCAACAAACAGGATAAATAAACAAATAAAGAAGGAAAAATTCGGTGAGAAATATCCTTTAAAAAAAAAGGAAAAAGGATGGGCAAGTCCAGATCTAAGAAAAATAATTATTATCTTAGTTTCATATACTCTGATTGAAAGCATGTAGAGATTGCTACTTTGCTCAATAAAAATAAAAAATGAAAAAATGAAAAAATGAAAAAAAGAAAAAAAGAAAAGAAAAAGGAAACAGGCTCCTCTCTCTCTCTCTCTCTCTCCAGAGACCTGGAAAAATACTCAAAAGGCAGCATCAGATTAAAAGAGGGCTCCTTCCTCTTGTCAGACACGCCAACCATCTCAGTAGCAGGAGGGCACGGGGATAGCTCACGTTTGCGAAACAGCAACAGGCTGTTCTAGGAAGCTTCAGGCTTCTATTTTCCAGCAGCAATATTGGAAAGCTTTAAGCTTCTAATTTCCAGAAGCTTCAGACTCGCGCAGAAGGCTTTACTGAGACGTTGCAGTGCCGCCGGAGGCAGAGGCAAGAGGAGGATGCTACGACCAGTCATCGGCATCGGGGGAGATAGAACTCAGACTGTCACTCCCTTCACCACTCACAACCATGGAGCTACACAGCAATATCCTATCTTTCTGCTCTTTCAATTCATGACGGACAATTTGGAATCCAAGTGTCGCCGCCGGCGAGGAAGTTAAACGGCTCCAAGGAGTCTATGAATTTCTCTCACTACATGTGATTGTACAGTTGTCTACGAAACCACCTAGCACAGCCCATGGTTTTCTTTAAAACCACTTTGCTTTTTGCACTTTACTCTGTACTACAAAGCTGACTCCTAACACAGCCCACAACTTTAACACAGAGCTTTAACCCACAGTTTCGACAAAACCACTATCAAATTCTGGTTTTGAGATAAAAGGGGCAGATGTGTACGATTCCAGGATCCTCACAATGACCGCGAAAATAGAAGTCCGAGGAAAGGGGGCTACTTGACAAGAACCCATTATGGTTCTCTCTCAACACGTCAGGGGTTTGTGAGGAAGGACCAACAGAACCGGAAAACGGCCAAACTCCTAGCTACGGCCTTCTCTCCCAGAGATCGGCTTGTTCGGCAACTCGGTTCTTATTCGGAGCTCAGCAAAGCTTGACAGTTCGGCACAGCACTCTCCTTTGGAGTTGCTCGGCAAAACTCACATCCATGGGAAAGCTCCACACCTCAACAACAGACTCACTGCTCGGGCCAATGGTATTCTCATTCTTTAAAGCTCGGCAATGAATGGTTTGCCCAGCCCTCTTGTTGCTCGGCCCCTCAGAGGTTTATTGTTTGGCAAAGCATTCTTCCTTTGGAACTGCTCGGCAAAGCTCAAGGCTGAATGGTTAAGCTCAGCCATCCCCCGTCAACGCTCACAAAATAGCTCTCGACAGCACAATAACTCAGCATCCTCTTCAGAGCTTGGCGGCCATGGCCAATCCTTGGCTCGGCACCAGGTAAGCTCGGCTTCCCCACAGGGTAGCCGACCTCCCTCTCGCTCGGCTGCTCAGTCTTGGTATCCCATTTCAAATCTTCAATGCTCAAAGCTAGGGCTTTCTCGGCAAATCACCCAAGCATGGATTTTCTCGCATCTCGGCACTCGTCCACCATCTCAAACCCACTCGGGAAAAACAAACAGGAGCATCTCTCTCACTCAAATCTCACTCAAATTATATATCTTCTCACCGTCACATTTTCTGGATATTGCAAATAAATATATATATATATATTTGTAGGTGAGAAAGCGTGTGTCAATAGCTGCAGCAACTACATCACTGCTTGCTGAAAGGCTGCAGCGACTGCACCACTGTTTTCTGGAAACGTGTCAGATAGCAACTCAATGAACTCCAGCTGTATGCAGAAGCAGCCAAAAAAGGAACTCCAGAAACAAAGTTAACAAAAAACAAAACGGACTCCAGCTATTCATGACGCTGCAGCTCGGCGTCTACTCAGGAACGCACCATCCTCTCTTCAAAGCTCGCCCATGGATTCCCGGGAAATTTTGAAGCTCGGCAAAGCTCATATCCTTGGAGCTCGACATCTCTCTCTCTCTCTCTCTGCAAATCAAGCAAATGGCCCCAAGCCGTGAAAGCAAGATCCTCCACTTCAAATTTTATGGACCCCCACTGACCCTTGTTGCTCGGAGTACTGCTCGGCAAAAGAGTTATGAATAGGAGACGATCTCTAAAGCTCGGCAACTCAGCTTTCCCGTCTCTTTGGAGCTCGGCGTCTTAAATCTCGAATTGATCAACATTTCAGCTTTATAAACTGCTCACCCACAACCGTCAGTTTCTGACCGAAGGAAAGTTTTAAATCTCATATGTATTCAACCCAGTCCTTCTCGGAGCAGTGCAATTCATCCCTCACATAGGTTCGGCATTCAAAGCTCAGTGCATGGTCAGTCAGCTCCATCGGCACACTTTGGAAACTCAGTCTCAGTGTCGAGCATGTGTGTGCTCGACAAAACTAAGGAAAGCTCTCTTTCTGTCCGAAGACCTCCTTCGCGGCTCGGTAAGTTCCCATCCATGGCAGAGACTCCAAAGTACCCAACATTGGCACAATCGCGGCGGTAGCCTTGGAGCTCGGCACTCAGTCCATGTTCACAGCTGGACCATTAATGAGTGGAAGAAAGAGGAGAGAATGGCTTATTCGGAGTTCCTCTCTCTCTGCGCAGCAACAAACAAACTATCTAATGGTTAACTACTCGATCCACCTATCTCGGCCACTCCTCGGCGACAGTATGGATCTCAACATCCTCCTCTGCTCGATATTTTTGCATCATCGGATACTGCAAAATAATCCCTGCATTCTCGGTTCTCTTGGCATCGCATCAAGATCTATTTGATGCCTACTTTTAACATCTCAGCAGGCCAAGCACCGGTACTTTTATTAATTGCTCAGGAATGTTGTGGTTTAATGATGGGGTCACAGCCGTTCCGGGGCTCTCAAAGATTTAATTCGGAATCTCGATCAAGCTCGGCACACAACAGCACGCCAACTCAGCCCAACTCTTTGAAGCTTCAGCCTTCGCCAAAGTCGGCAGCTTAGCTCAGCTCTCGGTGCCTAGAAAGCTCGGCCCCCCAATTTGACAACTCAATTCGGCATTGTCTCAGCTCGCCGCCTCGGCTCGGTGTCTCAGTACTTAACACTTGCTCAGTTCATCTCAGTTCATCTCTATTTCGACTACTGTTGAGAAATCAAATGCAACAGTGTTATATCACCAGCCCAGACGTTCAGCTACAACAACTGTGCTACTGAAGATGAAGTTCCTTCAGCTTAGAAGAAAACCATGCAAAATCAGATCGACAGCTGAGTATGAGAAGAAGATTAGAAGAACTGAGTACCCGGTGCCAGCTGAAGACAAATGAATGCTCAAGAGATGCAAAGTACAGATATGAAAGTCCCAGTTGGCCTCCGGGTCAAGCCTCGGGCAAGAAAATCCTAACTCGGCTAGGCAAATAAAGTCCTATCTCGGTTAGGTAAGAAAGTCCCAGTTGGCCTTCGGGTCAAGCCTCGGGCAAGAAAGTCCTAACTCGGCTAGGCAAATAAAGTCCTAGTTCTGGCTAAGCATCGAAAGATCTAGCATGCCTAGTCACTAAATCATGAAAACCTAGCTCGGCTAGGTACCCTAAAAATTTAGTGATCAAGAGTTACAAACAATTGCTAAGCGACGCTGCAAAATCTGAAGAAAGCTTATAACATATCTAAATGGAGAGAAAGAGATAACCAGGCTAGCTCGGCCTAGCCCCTAATCTTCTCTGAACATCAGCGACTCTCCCGTGTTTAGTTGCCAAAGGCCCTCGGCAAGCACCTTCTTAGCAGCAAAAGTGGGGGCTAAACCCATACTCATTGTCTATCTTCCGTTATTATTTACCGAAAGAAGAGTTCCTCTCACTAAGTTCTGTCAAACAAGGCATGCCAAAATCCTAACTCGACTAGGTACAAAAAGCCCTCATTCGACTCGAAGTTGAAAGATAGCATAATTCTATAGAGTTTTTTGACACAGATCCAAGATATATGAAACTTCCACCTCCTCCTAACGGAGCATGTAGAAGCTGGGGGCTTATTGTAGTGACAAAAAACCAACAAAATTGGATAAACCTAACCAAACACCCCCTAACCACGGGTTAGGGGTGGCCTACCCTCATACTCTCTATATATAGTGGTCCTCCATCCACAGCAAGGGTAGGAGATTATCACTCTATCTCTCTAAAATATTTTCTCTCTCAAGACCCATCTAACTTGGGCGTCGGAGGGCTTCCTGCCGGCCACCGGCCGGCAGGCTTGTTTTGCAGGAACGCCGGTATGGAGCACTCGGGGGCTCGATCGTCTACAACCTCGTCAGATTATTCATTACAATTAAGAGAACACCTTCATTTTATGTTCTCTCAGAATTTATAACCCCAACTAAAAAGAAAAAAGAATATACTGCTCCAAACCTTTTATTTTCATGACAAACAAGAAATTCGCATGGTAGAGTACCTTTCCAGAAGACCAATTGAAGGACTTCTTCCTTTACCATATTGCTGGAACAAGTATTTAACAATCTCACCTGGGCAACAAAAACATGTGATACACAACTAAGGGATAAAATTTGACGACGAAACATACAAAAGAATATAGTTTCAATATAATTAAAAATCTCCACAGTTGCACACAAGGTCTGGAAGCACAAAAGAATGTGTAGAAGGACAGGTTATCTAGCAATGCATAATGATACTTAATAAATTGGATCATGCAACCAATAAATACAACTAAGATCTTCAAAAAGGAAAAACAGACCCTTAAAAAAAAGAAAAAGATAAAGATAAACTTGAAAATTATTAAGTTAATTACATTCTCATCAAACACAAATATTAATATTTCCAGGTATATCTTCCTCTTTAAAACTGATGGTACTATTTTGTTACTTCCCACCATGTGCTTCAAATTAGTAATTGAAGGAGGACAGAGTAATAGAAACTTATACTGAAATAGAGAGAGCTCTATTTCAACCAGAGGACAGAGGCTTAAAGTGACAAAAATATATAATATCCTTCACACGACATTTTCATGCCTTGTTGCACTCAAGAACAGCTGTTAAGGTAAACAATGCGAGAACTGCAACTATTTCCCTTGCTTCTACCACAGTTTGCAAAACGTACAGACAAATACTGGATGCAAATGACAAGAATCAAAATTAGAAACTTGAAGAGGTACCATGGTGTCAACCACTTTAAATGACATCTTAGTTGGATAACTAATAAAATGTTGAGAGAGAGAGAGAGAGAGAGAGAATTTTCTAGAACACTTACTCATGCATGTCTAGGTTGCCCTACATTAGCCAATTCAAGTTATTCAACAAGGCAACATTGTGCACTCCAAGATACACTGGTAGTGGAGAATTTAATGGTCACATAAGAAATAAAAAAAATAAGGATATGAGAACAAAACACTTTTAAAAAAAGGAGAACACCTAATCATTATTAAATCGCCAATTGTCCCGAAAGTTTAAACTGTTAAGAAATGGACCCAACAATGTATATTAAACTATCCAACACTCCCCACACTTGTGAGCCCGTCTCGCACATGGAGAGGCGAACAAACCAAACTGAACTGAACAGAAGCACTAATACACAGAACATAATGCACAATAACAAACGTGATAGGAAAACAAACACATATTGCTAGACTTGAAACTAAGACTTCTTGGGACCTATGTTACACAGACTCGAGTATGAGTGTTGGGTGCCGGTGTGTGTATAGCGATCAGATACATGAAACTTAAAAACTAAGGATATGTGAACTTGGCAAAAAAGTATCCAAAAAATTAGATATGGGTGTGTGGATACAGCAAAAAATGAGTCGAGTAAAAATCCACAAGGCAATATTTCAACTCCTTTAAGTATATATTGGTTTATACATAATGATTTGTCATATGAAGTATTTGTTTCCAATCTTAATAGTTTTGTTGCACATGATAATTATAAGCAACAAATCTGATTTTAGTATATTGTCTTCATTCTTCACTATTCTCTCATAACTGAAATCTTAGCCCTGCTCGATAAAAAGTAGCGACACCCAACATATTTCTGGTACCCATACCCATATTGTGTCGTGTCAACACGGGTAATCCGCCAAAAATGGCGATTCCGTGTAACATAGCCTGGGACCATAACTCTAATACCATATTAACTTACCAATTGTCCATAATATAGAAATTGTTAGAAAATATGCCCGACAATGTATACCATGCTATCCAAAAATCAAAAATAACTTTTAAGAGTTGGTAAGTCAAATAGATTACTTTCTTGTTAGAAACGTAGATTGCTTAATATGTAACGATTGTAAAGTCATTTTTGGAGACAACTTAAGGTCCTAACATAGATTTATGGTACTAAAAAATAACATTAAAGGAGTATATTGAACCAAAAAAGATAAGAAACTCACGAACTAAATCGTGCATCTTAAACGTGAAAAATTAGATATTTTTAAAGACAAAATATTTAAAGAAGCAAGGTAGAATTCAGAAGATGAAACTAATAATATGTGGAATATAATAGCGGAATCCATCGCAATGATATCGAAAGAAGTTCTCAGAGAGTTGAAGGAGAAAGTCCTATAATTAAAGGAACTTAGTGGTAAAATGATGAGATTCAATCCATAATAAAAATAAAAACAAAAAAAAAAGAATGTTTTAAAAGGAAGCTTAAGGATTCAAGAACGTTAGAAACACGTGAAACCGAGACAAAGGAAAACAAGGGACTTTATTAAAGCTCACAAGATGAAAGTTTTATATCATAAAAGATGAAAGTATTAATCTCCTCTTCCTTCACCAATACTCTTAATAAAAGATTAAAGTATTATTTTGAGGATTTATTAGAAAAAAAAAATTTAGAAGCGCACGAGAGAAATTTAATAATTTTGATAAAACTACAAAAAACGAATTATATCATAAAATAAGGTCTTAAATGAAAAAAAAAATGAAAACAATGAAATCGAACAAGTTGAGAGAAAATAGATTAAGATGGTTTGGACACATACAACGTAGGCCAGTTGATATATTAGTTAGAAAAAGCGACAAAATCATGAGTAATGAAAACACTAGAGGGAATGGTAGACCTAAATTGACATAGAATGTCGTATTAAGAAAATATATGAATCTATTAAAACTAACGAAAGATATGATTCTTAACAGAGTAGAATAGCGTAAAAGGATTCATGTAACTTACCCTAATTGATTGAGACAAAGACTTAGTTTGGCTTGGTTTGGTTTGGTTTATTGAAAATAACAAAATCATACGAAGCTTTAAGACCAAATGGTATCCCCATTGGGATATGAAAATGCCTAGGTGAAGTAGATGTGTCTTAGATAACAAATTCATTTAGTAAAATCATAAGAACAAGAAAAGTGTCAAAAAAGTAGAGAAAAGTACATTAATATCTACATATAAAAATAAAAGAGAGATCTAAAATTGCAACAAATATAAAGGTGTTAAGTTGATAAGTTCTATAATGAAGTGGTGGAAAAGACAGATTGAGCATTATCTAAGAGCAGTAACAATAGTGTTAGAGAATCAAATTTAATTTATGCAAATCAACTATGTAAGCAATTCACCTACAAAGGAGATCAATAGAAAAGAACAAAGAAAAGAACGAGATTTTCCTATGATTTTTATAGACTTAAAAGAGTGTATAATATAGTGTTTAGAGATATAACATGATGGGAGTTAGAGAAGAAAAAAAAAGTAATAAAAGGGTGCATCGATGTGTTAAAAACATTCTGACAGAGTTGTTAGTACAATTAGATCAGTCGTGGCATAGTCAAGTGAATTTTCAATTGGAGTAAAACTACACCAAGGATGGGCATTGAGTGTTTACCTTATTGCCTTAGTCATGCATGAATTGACTACACATTCTAGATGATGTTTCATGGTGTATTTTATTCAATGATGATATTGTCTTAGTAAATGAGATTGTGAGAGGAGTCAATGAAATTTGGAGAAAAGAATTTGAGCCAATTTTAAAATTAGTAACAAGATTGAATATATGAATACAAGTTTCGTAGTAACATAAGTACTAATATTGAAAGTAAAGATTCAAATGCATGAGAAACTAAAAAAGAGAATATTTTCGTTACCTAAGTTCGATTATTAACATGAAAGTAAAGATTGCAAATGATATAACTCATATAATCAAAATTATTGGGCTCAAGTAAAAGGATGTTTCTAGCGTATTATGCGACCGGTAGATACCTACAAAATTGAAAACAAAAATATAAGAAAACGATTAGACCTAAGAAATATCACGAAAATAGAATAAGTATTGCTAATGTTACAGTTTATTTTATGTTTTTTCATGTAGTTTTGTAATTATCTATGTGTGACTCATATATATGTATATATATATATATAACACAATAACTACAAAACATAAAATAAACTACCCACAACATATATGCATTGTAACGACCCAAGTGGACCACTGACCCAATAATTTAAATAAAGAGCTTAACAACGCGACCCAAAATACTTAAGTCAAGTTATTAGTAATAGCTCACAAATTTCTTTAAATACCAGACTTAATTTCTATCTCCAACCGATGTGGGATAAGGTAACACAATATAGAACTCTATTATGTAATAGAACTCTATAGAACTCTCTATCTACATAGTTCCAAGTAGCAGACTACTGGCCAATAAAATTTTGTGCTTCCTAGTTGTAAGGCTACTGACTAATATATATATATATATATTATTTAGCAGTCGGATCAAATTTATTTGGCAGACCCAATATAATGGCTCTATATATATAGTCTCAATTTTATTCCGGGTTAATGTTGCCTCGATTAAATGGATTGGATCAAATTTATTAGAGGATCCAATAATGTGGCTCAATATTATGATGCTTTGGTTTAATATTGTCTCGGTGAATAAATTGGATCAAATTTACATAAATTGGATCAAATTTACATGATAGATCCAACTTTATGTTGCCTCGGTTCTAAAGGATATAAATAAAATTTGTGTTTACTTGATGGATCCTAAAAAATATTGATGAGTCCCATGAATAAAAAATCAATGAGTCCCTCGGGAAAAATTGATGAGTCCTACGGAGGAAAAAAAAGGGGGGGTGGGAGGGTGGGGAAATGTGGCACGCTAGCTATGAGGGAAAAAAAAAAAAGGAAAAGACCCTAATTAATGCTCCATGAGATAGATGCTTATTACTCATCAATATGATATTGAGACATTTTAATATTCTCAAGGAGTTATTGCCTCTGGATTAGCACCGAGGCTAGATCTTTATTTGTCGAGGGGGATGGAACTAACCCCATAAGGGAGTCACCTAGGAAGATAACCCAACCTCCTTGATTGGAGATCCCATGAAGGAGGTTCAATGGGAAAACAATCCATATTGCGTGACTTATTACCAATACATTTTAAAGAAATGAGCACACAGATTCTCCTACCCATCCCTATGACAGAAGTGCTGAAGTGTGACTGGTTAGGAGTGTATAACCTTTAATGAGTCCAATGCAAGCAATCTCTTGTAAGGTACATTCCGTCACTGTACCCTTAGAGGATTCACCTAAGTGGGGTTATCGTGAGGCCACGACTATAGGACTTAGGCTAATCTCTAGAAAAACTCATGAGAATCAAAATATTAGTGCATGTCCATTAATAGCAGTAACTCGTGAACTGATGTCTGTTGGATAGCTTAATATACATTGTTGAGCCCATTTCCTAGCATCTTAAGTTTTTGGGACAATTGGTGACTTAACATAGTTCAGTTTGTTCGCCTCTCCACGTGCGAGACAGGGTCACACGTGAGGGGGAGTGTTGGATAGCTTGATATACATTGTTGGGCCAATTTCCTATCAGTTTAAGCTTTTTGGACAATTAGCGACTTAACAATGTCCAATACTGGTACTGCATGTGTGTGACGTGTTGAACTCTAGCCCAAAGGGTTTAGTTCAAGACTTAGTTCACTATGAACCTTCAAAGGGAGATTGTTAACACCACATGACGTTTAAGTTCGAAAAACACTTGCATCTATTACACAGTATTATGGTTGCCCAAATTTTCCTTATGTATACTTGTGCTTTTGAATTTAAGAAAAAAGGTTTTTTTTAAATCAAGTTAAAAAACATTTTATTTTTATTAAAAGTAAGGAACTGTGAAGAATTTTAATAAAAATAAAATATAAAATTATTATTATTCTGTAGAGTTTTAAATAAAATTTATGCTTGTCCGTTACAAAGTTTAAATAGGCTGTTATTAGTAGCCTATTCATTTAGCTGTTACAAAATTATTATTCACGTATTAATACCATAATAGCTATCTTAATAATGTTAGATAATTACTTATACATGTTAGAGTCGTTTTGTAACTAGTTTAATATCTCTTATATAAATACTAGTGTGTTGTAGATGTAAAGTTTTAAGCCTCATTATTTTTCTAATAAGATTCTATGTCTTTCTCTGTTTCTCTTTCTTTTCTCCTTTAACCCTAAATTACTACTTTACTCTTCAACTTGGTATCAGAGCATCCCGATCCAATCTCCTTCCTTCTTTTCTCTAGTTCTCTTTTTTTCTTATCTGAATTCATGATTAAAAAAAAAAAAGAAACCAAAACAAAAAACAAAAAAAAACCAAAAAATTTCCCAGATGATCGACTAGTCCCGATCAATGCTTCCATGATTTTTCCCTTCCTGTTCTCAATTGTTTGATATTTTTTCGATTTTTTTTCTTAATTTCGACGTCAATGGCTTGTTCTTTGCGGATTGGAATCGGGAGCCTCCGATCTGTTTTTTGATTGGTGCAATCTCTTCCATGGGTACCGAAATCAACCCTACTGGCCATCTAAGGCATTAATTTGTTACTTTGACCATTGATTTGCTGATTCGCAGCTCCATCGTGTCGGTGGCCGAAACCTTAGGCGCCGACTTTGCTGTTTTTGGTCGCAACTTGGTCTCCATGGTTGCGAATTGCTTCGATCTCCCCTCAGATGCTTGTTTCAATCCTCATAGACTTGATTTCGACCTTCCTTCTTCGGTTTCGACTCGATTCGCTGGCTTTTGGTTGACGCGAGCTTCTTTGCTGCAGCTTTGGTTGGTTGCTTTGCTTCCGATTTGGTTGGTCGACTGGGATCTGAGTTCGATTTCATGTTTTAGGTGGTCGATTCAGGTTTTCCAGTTCGATTGTGGCAACCAATTTGATTTTCAGTTCAATTTGAGGATTTTTTAGCTCGATTTGGAGCTTTTCAGTTCGATTACAGTTCACATTGGAGGATTTCAGCTCGATTATGGAAATTAATTTGATTTCCAGTTCCATTTAGGGATTTTTCAGTTCGATTTAGGGATTCCAGTCTACTTCGGGGATTTTGATGCTCGATTTTGATGCTCGCTTTGGTTTAAATTTCAATCAGATTTGGATTTGATGCTCGATTTGGGGATTTAATGTTGGATTTCTGTGCAATTTTTGATTTGCTGCTCGATTTGGGGATTTGATGCTCGCTTTTGGGCTTTCAGTCTGATTTGGGATTTTGGTTCAATTTTTTGGTTCAATTTCAGTTCAAGTTGTTGTCGCCGATTTTGCCCTCTGGTTGGTAGATTTGGTTTTCAACAGTTCGATTTTGGGTTTTCGGTGACTTTGTTTCTTGTTGTCGACTTCGGCAAGCTATTGGCTTCCTTTGGGATTTTTTTACATTATCTTCGCTTGTGGAATGTTGGGATTTGGCTCGTTTAGTTTTCTAATTAGCTTCCTTTGCATTTGCCCCATTTTGTAACACGCTAGCAACTGTTGGTTTGCTCTTCTTTGGATTTGGCCTCCTCTGCTTGGTTTCCTATGGCTATAGTACAGACTTCTTCTGATGCTCTCCATATTCAGCTTAGCAAGCTTATTCGAACCTTATGTCAGATTTTGCCTCTCTCTTCTACTACTACCTTAGCTAATTCAGGTAATATTACCTGTGCGGCTCTTCTTCATCTTGGATCATTGATTAAGGAGCAAGTTCTCGTATGCCTAGTAATCCTTCCCTTTTCTCTCGTTTGACTCCTCTTAAACATCATATAGTCTTAGCTGATGGCTCCTCTCGACCGGTTCATGGGCTAGGTGTCCTTCTTTGGCATTACTTTCTAGTCTTTATATTCCTGATTTTCCTTTTAATTTGCTTTCGGTTAGTTAACTCACCAAATCTATGCATTGCTCAGTTACCTTTTCTCCTACTTCTTGTGTCTTTTAGGATCTCAAGACCAAAAAGATGATTACTTCAAGGCATGAGAAGAACGGGCTCTATTATCTTGACATTGACTCTGATTATCCTTCGCATACTTCATTCGCCTTAAGTGCTACCATTTCACCTGTTCGGTGGCACTTTCGCGTAAGCCATCCTTCACCAACTAAGCTTAAGTTGGCCATCCCCAACTTACCCCATGCGTCCCGTTTCGAGTGTGAAGTATGTTAATTAGGCAAGCATCACCGTAATTCATTTTCCAGTAGTAGCCATCCTCGTCAATCCGCACCCTTCGATTTGGTCCATAGAGATATCTGGGGTCTTACTCGAACTCCGAGTACTAGTAGATACTCTTACGTTGTTATCTTTGTTGATGACTACTCTCGTATGACTTGGATTTTTTTGTTGAAACACCAGTCTGAATTACCTCTTGCCCTCTCTACATTCTAAAATGAATTTCTTTCTCAGTTTGGCAAGCGCATTAAAGTTATTCGATCTAATAATGCGTTAGAATATATACAGTCTACTGCTGCTACTTTTTGTGTCACTCGTGGTATTATTCATCAGACGACTTGTGCTCACACGTCACAACAAAATGGCATTGCTGAACGCAAGCACCGTCATCTGCTCGATGTTGCTCGGACCTTATCATTTCATGCCCACATTCCTAAACACTTTTGGAGTGATGCTGTCCTTACTGCTTGTTATCTGATTAATCGCATGCCTTCCGTTGTCCTCGATCATCAGTCTTCATTTTCATTGTTATATCCTAACTCTCCACCTTTCTCACTCACTCCTCGTGTTTTTTGTTGTACTGTCGTTGTGCATTTTCTTGATTCTGGTACTGATAAGTTATCTCCTCGTGCACGTGTGTCTTTCTTGGATACTCTTGTACTCAAAAAGGATATCGGTGTTATCATCCAGAGTCTCGCCGCTACTTCGTGAGTGCTGATGTGATCTTTTTTGAGTCCACTCTCTTATTCACTTTCACTGGTAGCCAACTTTCTTCTTATATCATCTATTGTCGTGAAGAGGAGTTACTCTCTCCTCCTTCTCCTACTCTTTCTCTACCTCTACCTCTACCTTTGGCACCATCTTCTCTCTATAACCCACCTTTGCAGGTTTATCGGCGATCTCAATATAGGGCCATCATCTCATATGGCCCGAATTCTTCATCTTCTCCGATAGAGGTTCCTATCTCCTCTACTCCTCGTTCCGATGACTTACCGATTGCTTTGCGCCGAGGTAAACGTACATGCACCCAACATTCTATTGCTCACTTTGTGTTTTATGATCGTTTGTCATCTTGTCTTCATTCTTTTACTTTTACTTTGTCGTCCGTGTCTATTCCTACTTCTTACAAACAGGCTGTGTCCATGTATGGCACGAACCTTGCTATAGATGAGGAAATGCATGCCCTTTATAAGAATCAAACTTGGGGGCTTACCACTCTTCCCCCTGAGAAGCAAACGGTGGGATGTCGTTGGGTCTATACAGTCAAGTACCTTCTGAATGGTTCTGTTGAGCGTCTCAAGGCGCATTTGGTTGCTAAGGGCTATCCTCAGACCTACGGCGTTAATTACTTGAAAACCTTTTCTCCTGTGACTCGCCTTAACTCTGTTCGGATCCTTCTATCCGTTGTTATTAGTTGTTATTGGCCATTATATCAGCTTGTCATTAAGAATGCCTTCCTTCACGGTGATCTTCAAAAAGAGGTCTTTATGGATCAGCCCCTAGCTATGTTGTGCCTGGCAGTGAGCTTCTTGTTTGTCGCTTGCGTAAGGCTCTATATGGTCTGAAGCAATCTCTTCGTGTCTGGTTTGATTGCTTCAGTTCTGTTGTCGTTGCCTATGGTTTTCGACGTTCCACATATGATCATTCAGTGTTTGTTCATCACTCCTCTGCTGGTACTATTGTGTTGATTTTTTATGCTGATGATATCATTATTTCTGGTGATGAATCAACTGGTATTGCTGTTTTAAAACGACAATTGACTCATCATTTTCACACCAAGGACTTAGGTGTTCTTCGTTACCTTTTTGGGATTGAGGTTGCTCGTTCCTCTCGAGGAATCTCGTTATCCCAACATAAGTATACTCTTGATCTTCTCTCTGAGACTAGGTTACTTGGTGCTCGTCCGATTGATACACCTATGGATTCTACTATTAATCTTGATATTGAACATAGAGAACCATTGTTAGACGTTGGTCATTATCAGCGGCTTGTTGGGAAATTAATTTACCTCACGGTCACCCGTCCTAATATCACATATGTTGTTGGTGTTGTTAGCCAATTTATGCATACTTCTCGCCAGCCACATTTTGATGCAGTTTGTCGTATTCTTCGCTACTTGAAACGTGCCCCAGGTCGTGAATTGTTATATCGTCCATCTGATCATTTGTCTGTGATTGGCTTTAGTGATGCTGATTGGGCAAGTAGTCGCTTTGATAGGCGGTCCACTTCTGCCTATTGTACCTTTGTTGGCAGTAATTTTGTTACTTGGCATAGTAAAAAACTGAATGTTGTTGCTTGTTCCAATGCTGAGACAGAGTATCGTGCTATGGCCAATACTGCGTCTGAAATGTTGTGGGTTCGTTCTCTTTTTCATGACTTCAGCATCACGTCTTCTCGTCCTATGGAGATGTTTTGTGATAATCAAGCAGTCATATTTATTGCTAATAATCCTGTGTTCCATGAGCACGCTAAGCATATTGAGGTTGACTCCCACTTTATTCGGGACTTAATGATGACGAAACAAATTGTCACTCCCTATGTTCGCTCAGAAGATCAATTAGATAATATTCTTACCAAACCGTTAGCTGCTTCTGGTTTCCATCTACTTCTTTTCAAGCTGGGCATATTCGATCTCTATGCTCCAGCTTGAAAGGGAGTATTAGATAATTACTTATATATGTTAAGATCGTTTTGTAATTAGTTTGGTGTCTTATGTAAATACTGGTGTGGTGTAGAGGTGAAATTTTAAACCTCATTATTCTTCTAATAAGATTCTCTCTGTCTTTCTCTCTTCCTCTATCTCTTCTCATTTAACCTTAAATCACTACTTTACTCTTCAACTAATAAATTAGCTAATATACTCCGTTTAATCTCACATGCAACATATTTTCATATTTTCTATTACTTTCATACTCTATTATTTTTATTATCTAAATTTTTAATATTAGTTTAACTCTAAAAAATAGAACTTCTAAAAGAATTTTCCTAACAGCATCATTATGCATCTCAATAGCCTAAGAACACTCGAGTTTATGATGCCCAAGATACAACCCAACAACGCAGAGTCAACCACATTAAATGTATATTTGGTGCAAAAATAAAAATACCAGGGTTCATTCTCCCAAAATCTCAAAATAAGCGCTGTACAGAAAAAGGCAGGATAAATGAAGTTCAAAAGAAACACAATTCTCTCAGCCATTCTTCACTGTATTTTCTAATAATGACTGCATATACCGAGGCCTTACTCAACCCTCTTGATGCCAAAAACATCAGACATATAGAGCCACTTTTGAAATTAAAAATATATGCATCCACGAACAATGTAATTAACTACTCACTGCTTTCATACATTGAGATTCCAGTATTTGAGTCAAGAAGGAAAGGAAACCTGCAAGAGAACCTCTATTTCAGATACCAAAGATAATGATAAGATATGTATTATGCAGTGTATGCTTGAAATGGAAATTTCACTTAATGAAGTTTTAATAGATATATGATGTATTAAGAGAGAAATTATCAAAGATAATCCCAATGTTAATGAGTTTATTTTATATTTATATTACTTGAGCATCTATGCCCGTAACAGAAATGTGATTGGCCATCACGTCTCGAATCATGGACAACGATGATGACGTTAGCTATAAGTTTATCATAGACAACATGAAATTGTGTCTATCAGAGACAGTTTATAAGACCAAAAACTCAAATAAGTTATCCCAAATCAGAAGGGACAAAATAAAGAAAGAAAAATTGATCTAGAGAAATTCCATGAAAAAGTTACATACTGCTCTTTGCCACCAGCACTTCTAACCATTTCCCTGTGCCTAATGGAACCTTTTGGGCAAGGATAGATCTGCAAACACACAATTTTATGCTGATTAGAACTTTTATGCGCGTGCGTATGTATGTCTATATATA